>JADZMA010002041.1:0-13573 GCA_020796225.1 Arion vulgaris
GATCTCGTTGTAATAAATTTTCTGTGCTTGTTCGTCTTTTTTGTGTCGAGATTTTCTGATTCATATACCAAACTAAAGAAGTGCTAAAGTCTAACTAATTTTTTTCAGTGCTAGATTTGTTGCTAGTAGCTAGATCTAAATTTGTAGTGCTAGATCACAAAAATAGTGCTAGATCTAGCACTAAAAGTGTTAAATTGGCAACACTGTGAGTATCTGAACTTTCTCAGACGTAGCTACGTTGTAAGTGTTCTGATATTTTCTGCTAGCTGTTTAAACAAAAACTGAACACACATTGTGACGTCATGCTTTTTAATTTTTCCTTTTCAAGAACTCACTAACTCAGTTAACTATCATATGTTTCTATGTATATATGTTTCTATGTATATATATTTCTATGTATATATATGTTTCTATGTATATATGTTTCTATGTATATATATGTTTCTATGTATATATATGTTTCTATGTATATATATTTCTATGTATATATATGTTTCTATGTATATATGTTTCTATGTATATATGTTTCTATGTATATATATGTTTCTATGTATATATATGTTTCTATGTATATATATGTTTCTATGTATATATATGTTTCTATGTATATATATGTTTCTATGTATATATGTTTCTATGTATATATATGTTTATATGATATATATGTTCTATGTATATATTTCATGTATATATAAGTTTCTATGTATATATATATTTATATGTATATATATGTTTCTATGTATATATGTTTCTATGTATATATAAGTTTCTATGTATATATAGTTCTATGTACAGTTGATATATATGTTGATATATATGTTGATATACAGTTGATATAGTTGATATATATGTTTCTATGTATATATATGTTTCTATGTATATATATGTTTCTATGTATATATATGTTTCTATGTATATATATGTTTCTATGTATATATATGTTTCTATGTATATATGTTTCTATGTATATATATGTTTCTATGTATATATATGTTTCTATGTATATATGTTTCTATGTATATATATGTTTCTATGTATATATAAGTTTCTATGTATATATATTTCTATGTATATATGTTTCTATGTATATATATGTGTCTATGTATATATATGTTTCTATGTATATATAAGTTTCTATGTATATATATGTTTCTATGTATATATGTTTCTATGTATATATATGTTTCTATGTATATATGTTTCTATGTATATATGTTTCTATGTATATATATGTTTCTATGTATATATAGTTCTATGTATATATATGTTTCTATGTATATATATGTTTCTATGTATATATGTTTCTATGTATATATATGTTTCTATGTATATATAGTTCATGTATATGTTTCTATGTATATATTTCTATGTATAAACGTTCTATGTATATATATATTTTATTTATATATGTTTCTATGTATATATATGTTTCTGTGTATATATGATTTTATGTATATACGTTCTACATATATATGTTTATATGTATATGTTCTATGTATATAAGTATATGTTCTATGTATATATTATCACCATGATCTAGCGTGTCCATGTTAGAACTTGCTCCCCTAAATCAACTTTAAATACCTCCTGTTCTCTGTATCCATCTTCTCCTTGATCTTCCTCTGCCCTGTCTGCTCGGTATCAATTTCTACAAAACGATCAAAGATTCATGTTTTTATGTCAAAGTATTTCAATTCTTTCATTTTGATCTTTTTTGTATTAATCAACCATTTCTGAGTACTCTACTGTAGCACTTGACATAAATGTTATTCTGAGTACTCTACTGGCACTTGTAATAAAAATGTTATTCTGAGTGCTCTACTGCATTAAAATGCATTAATCTTTTTTTCACAATGTTTTAAAGATAATCCATGCATCACAAACATACGTTGCTATGAAAAAACGTCATGCTCTTAAATATGTTTTGTCGTTATATCAGTGCCATTCTATCGGTTGTGTGGTTCATTTAATTTATCAGATCTTCTCAGTCTTTTTTTTTGGCATCTCCTTTATAGCATTTCTTCTCTTGTTAACGATGAACCCAAATATTCAAAACTAGCAATTCTTTCCAATCTGTGTTCATTGATGCGTATACCAGCTGTTATATTTGTGTTATCAGCAAGTCACATTTATGTTATCAGCGTTTATATTTGTTTATCAATTTTTATTTTTGTTATCAGCTGTTTATTTTTGTTATCACTGTTTTATTTTTGTTATTACGTTATATTTGTGTTATTAACGTTTATATTTGTGTTATTAACGTTTATATTTGTGTTATTAACGTTTATATTTGTGTTATTAACGTTTATATTTGTGTTATAAGCGTTTATATTTGTGTTATTAACGTTTATATTTGTGTTATCAGCGTTTATATTTGTGTTATTAACGTTTATTTTGTTATTAACGTTTATATTTGGTATTAACGTTTATATTTGTGTTATCAGCGTTTATATTTTTTTATTAAGTTTATATTTGTGTTATTAACGTTTATATTTTGTGTTATAAGCGTTTATATTTGTGTTATCAGCTGTTTTATTTTTGTTATTAACGTTTATATTTGTGTTATTAGCTGTTTTATTTTTGTTATTAACGTTTATATTTGTGTTATCAGCGTTTATATTTGTGTTATTAGCTGTTTTATTTTTGTTATTAACGTTTATATTTGTGTTATCAGCGTTTATATTTGTGTTATCAGCTGTAAAATGTAGAACTTGTTCCATTGAGATGCACGTTTCTTCTTATCTGTTTCTATAAGCTGATATTATCATAATAGCACTATTCTCGTATTTGATGATGCCCTTTCCAGAACATAGTTCTATTCAGAGACCACATACGAATAGATCTATAGCCACATCTGCCGCCTCTAATAATCGTTTTTTTCTTTATATTTTGTTGCCTTTGATCTTCACTGCTTCACAAATAGTATGTTCATAGACGTCCTTAACGACGAGGCAAATAGTCTAATAATAGACTTTTTACAAATATTTTTTTAACATAGATTTCATTGCTTAGCTCTACAAATAATCTTGTATGGATTTCATTGACTTTCTACAAATAATCTTGTCATAGACTTAATGACTTCTCTACAATAATTTTTTCATAGATTTCATTGACTGCTCTACAAATAATCTTTTCATAGATTTCATTGACTGCTCTACAAATAATCTTTTCATATATTTCATTGACTTCTCTACAAATAATCTTTTCATAGATTTCATTGACTGCTCTACAAATAATCTTTTCATAGATTTCATTGACTTCTCTACAAATAATCTTTTCATAGATTTCATTGACTTCTCTACAAATGTCATAGATTTCATTGACTTCTCTACAAATGTCATAGATTTTATTGACTTCTCTACAAATGTCATAGATTTCATTGACTTCTCTACAAATGTCATAGATTTCATTGACTTATCTACAAATGTCATAGATTTATGACTTCTCTACAAATGTCATAGATTTCATTGACTTCTACAAATGTCATAGATTTCATTGACTTCTCTACAAATGTCATAGATTTCATTGACTTCTCTACAAATGTCATAGATTTCATTGACCTCTACAAATGCCATATATTTCATTGACTTCTCTACAAATGTCATAGATTTCATTGACTTCTCTACAAATGTCATAGATTTCATTGACTTCTACTCCCAAATTTCATAGATTTCATTGACTTTCTACAAATGTCATAGATTTCATTGAACTGTCTCTACAAATGTCATAGATTTCATTGAACTGCTCTACAAATGTCATAGATTTCATTGACTTCTCTACAAATGTCATAGATTTCATTGACTTTTCTACAAATGTCATAGATTTCATTGACTTCTCTACAAATGTCATAGATTTCATTGACTTCTCTACAAATCATAGATTTATTGACTTTTCTACAAATGTCATAGATTCATTGACTTCTCTACAAATGTCATAGATTTTATTGACTTCTCTACAAATGTCATATATTTCATTGACTTCTCTACAAATGTCATAGATTTCATTGACTTCTCTACAAATGTCATAGATTTCATTGACTTCTCTACAAATGTCATAGATTTCATTGACTTTCTACAAATGTCTATAGATTTCATTGACTTCTCTACAAATGTCATGATTTCATGACTTCTCTACAAATGTCATAGATTTATTGACTCTCTACAAATGTCATAGATTTTATTGACTTCTACAAATGTCATATATTGTATTGACTTTCTTACAAATGTCATAGATTTCATTGACTTCTACTAAATGTCGATTTCATTGACTTCTACAAATGTCATAGATTTCATTGACTCTCTACCAATGTCATAGATTTCATTGACTTCTCTACAAATGTCATAGATTTCATTGACTTCTCAACAAATGTCATAGATTTCATTGACTTTTCTACAAATGTCATAGATTTCATTGACTTCTCTACAAATGTCATAGATTTCATTGACTTCTCTACAAATGTCATAGATTTCATTGACTTCTCAACAAATGTCATAGATTTCATTGACTTTTCTACAAATGTCATAGATTTCATTGACTTCTCTACAAATGTCATAGATTTTATTGACTTCTCTACAAATGTCATATATTTCATTGATTTATCTACAAATGTCATAGATTGCATTGACTTCTCAAATTCATAGATTTATTGACTTCTCTACAAATGTCATAGATTTCATTGACTTCTCTACAAATGTCATAGATTTATGACTTATCTACAAATGTCATAGATTTCATTGACTTCTACAAATATCATAGATTTCATTGACTCTCTACAAATGTCATAGATTTCATTGACTTCTACAAATGTCATAGATTTCATTGACTTCTCTACAAATGTCATATATTTCATTGACTTCTCTACAAATGCCATATATTTCATTGACTTCTCTACAAATGTCATAGATTTCATTGACTTCTACAAATAGTCATAGATTTCATTGACTTCTCTACCAATTTCATAGATTTCATTGACTTCTCTAGAAATGTCATAGATTTCATTGAACTGCTCTACAAATGTCATAGATTTCATTGAACTGCTCTACAAATGTCATAGATTTCATTGACTTCTCTACAAATGTCATAGATTTCATTGACTTCTCTACAAATGTCATAGATTTCATTGACTTCTCTACAAATGTCATAGATTTCATTGACTTCTCTACAAATGTCATAGATTTCATTGACTTTTCTACAAATGTCATAGATTTCATTGACTTCTCTACAAATGTCATAGATTTCATTGACTTCTCTACAAATGTCATAGATTTCATTGACTTCTCTACAAATGTCATAGATTTCATTGACTTCTCTACAAATGTAATAGATTTCATTGACTTCTCTACAAATGTCATAGATTTCATTGACTTTTCTACAAATGTCATAGATTTCATTGACTTCTCTACAAATGTCATAGATTTCATTGACTTCTCTACAAATGTCATAGATTTTATTGACTTCTCTACAAATGTCATAGATTCATTGACTTTCTACAAATGTCATAGATTCTATTGACTTCTCTACAAATGTCATAGATTTCATTGACTTCTCTACAAATGTCATAGATTTCATTGACTTCTCTACAAATGTCATAGATTTTATTGACTTCTCTACAAATGTCATAGATTTCATTGACTTCTCTACAAATGTCATAGATTTCATTGACTTCTCTACAAATGTCATAGATTTCATTGACTTCTCAACAAATGTCATAGATTTATGACTTTTCTACAAATGTCATAGATTTCATTGACTTCTACAAATGTCATAGATTTTATTGACTTATCTACAAATGTCATATATTTCATTGATTTATCTACAAATGTCATAGATTGCATTGACTTCTCTACAAATGTCATAGATTTCATTGACTTCTCTACAAATGTCATAGATTTCATTGACTTCTCTACAAATGTCATAGATTTCATTGACTTATCTACAAATGTCATAGATTTCATTGACTTCTCTACAAATGTCATAGATTTCATTGACTTCTCTACAAATGTCATAGATTTCATTGACTTTTCTACAAATGTCATAGATTTCATTGACTTCTCTACAAATGTCATATATTTCATTGACTTCTCTACAAATGCCATATATTTCATTGACTTCTCTACAAATGTCATAGATTTCATTGACTTCTCTACAAATGTCATAGATTTCATTGACTTTCTACCAATTTCATAGATTTCATTGACTTCTCTAGAAATGTCATAGATTTCATTGAACTGCTCTACAAATGTCATAGATTTCATTGAACTGCTCTACAAATGTCATAGATTTCATTGACTTCTCTACAAATGTCATAGATTTCATTGACTTCTCTACAAATGTCATAGATTTCATGACTTCTACAAATTCATAGATTTCATTGACTTCTCTACAAATGTCATAGATTTCATTGACTTTTCTACAAATGTCATAGATTTCATTGACTTCTCTACAAATGTCATAGATTTCATTGACTTCTCTACAAATGTCATAGATTTCATTGACTTCTCTACAAATGTCATAGATTTCATTGACTTCTCTACAAATGTAATAGATTTCATTGACTCTCTAAAATGTCATAGATTTCATTGACTTCTCTCAAAATGTCATAGATTTCATTGACTTTTCTACAAATGTCATAGATTTCATTGACTTCTCTAAATGTCATAGGATTTTATTGACTTCTCTACAAAATGTCATAGATTCATTGACTTCTCTACAAATGTCATAGATTTCTGACTTCTCTAAATGTCATAGATTTCATTGACTTCTACAAATGTCATAGATTTCATTGACTTCTCTACAAATGTCATAGATTTCATTGACTTCTCTACAAATGTCATATATTTCATTGACTTCTCTACAAATGTCATAGATTTCATTGACTTCTCTACAAATGTCATAGATTTCATTGACTTCTCTACAAATGTCATAGATTTCATTGACTTTTCTACAAATGTCATAGATTTCATTGACTTCTCTACAAATGTCATAGATTTTATTGACTTCTCTACAAATGTCATATATTTCATTGATTTCTCTACAAATGTCATAGATTGGATTGATTCTCTAAAATGTCATAGATTTCATTGACTTTCTACAAATGTCATAGATTTCATTGACTTTCTACAAATGTCATAGATTTCATTGACTTCTCTAAAATGTCATAGATTTCATTGACTTATCTACAAATGTCATAGATTTCATTGACTTCTCTACAAATGTCATAGATTTCATTGACTTCTCTACAAATGTCATAGATTTCATTGACTTCTCTACAAATGTCATAGATTTATGACTTCTCTACAAATGTCATATATTTATTACTTCTACAAATGCTATATATTTCATTGACTTCTTACAAATGTCATAGATTATTGACTTCTCTACCAATTTCATAGATTTCATTGACTTCTCTACCAATGTCATAGATTTCATTGAACTGCTCTACAAATGTCATAGACTTCATTGAACTGTTAATTCAATTGACTTCTACAAATGTCATAGATTTCATTGACTTCTCTACAAATGTCATAGATTTCATTGACTTCTCTACAAATGTCATAGATTTCATTGACTTCTCTACAAATGTCATAGATTTCATTGACTTTTCTACAAATGTCATAGATTTCATTGACTTCTCTACAAATGTCATAGATTTCATTGACTTTTCTACAAATGTCATAGATTTCATTGACTTCTCTACAAATGTCATAGATTTCATTGACTTCTCTACAAATGTCATAGATTTCATTGACTTATCTACAAATGTCATAGATTTCATTACTTCTACAAATGTCATATATTTCATTGACTCTCTACAAATGTCATAGATTTCATTGACTTCTCTATAAATGTCATATATTTCATTGACTTCTACTAAATGTCATAGATTTCATTGACTTCTCTACAAATGTCATATTTCATTGACTTTCTACAAATGTCATAGATTTATGACTTCTACAAATGTCATAGATTTCATTGACTTCTACAAATGTCATAGATTTCATTGACTTATCTACAAATGTCATAGATTTCATTGACTTCTCTACAAATGTCATAGATTTCATTGACTTCTCTACAAATGTCATAGATTTCATTGACTTCTCTACAAATGTCATAGATTCTTGACTTCTACAAATGTCATAGATTTCATTGACTTATCTACAAATGTCATAGATTTCATTGACTTCTCTACAAATGTCATAGATTTCATTGACTTCTCTACAAATGTCTAGATTTCATATTCTCTACAAATGTCATAGATTTATTGACTTCTCTACAAATGTCATTTTTCATTGACTTCTCTACAAATCCATATATTTCATTGACTTCAAATGTCATAGATTCATGACTTCTCTACCAATTTCATAGATTTCATTGACTCTCTACAATGTCATAGATTTCATTGAACTGTCTACAAATGTCATAGATTTCATTGAACTGTCTCTACAAATGTCATAGATTTCATTGACTTCTACAAATGTCATAAGATTTCATTGACTTCTACAAATGTCAAAGATTTCATTGACTCTACAAATGTCATAGATTTCATTGACTTCTACAAATGTCATAGATTTCATTGACTTTTCTACAAATGTCATAGATTTCATTGACTTCTCTACAAATGTCATAGATTTCATTGACTTCTCTACAAATGTCATAGATTTCATTGACTTCTCTACAAATGTCATAGATTTCATTGACTTCTCTACAAATGTCATAGATTTCATTGACTTATCTACAAATGTCATAGATTTCATTGACTTCTCTACAAATGTCATATATTTCATTGACTTCTCTACAAATGTCATAGATTTCATTGACTTCTCTATAAATGTCATATATTTCATTGACTTCTCTACAAATGTCATAGATTTCATTGACTTCTCTACAAATGTCATATATTTATTGACTTTCTACAAATGTCATAGATTTCATTGACTTCTCTACAAATGTCATAGATTTCATTGACTTCTCTACAAATGTCATAGATTTCATTGACTTCTCTACAAATGTCATAGATTTCATTGACTTCTCTACAAATGTCATAGATTTCATTGACTTTTCTACAAATGTCATAGATTTCATTGACTTCTCTACAAATGTCATAGATTTCATTGACTTCTCTACAAATGTCATAGATTTCATTGACTTTTCTACAAATGTCATAGATTTCATGACTTCTACAATGTCATAGATTTCATTGACTTATCTACAAATGTCATAGATTTCATTGACTTCTCTACAAATGTCATATATTTCATTGACTTCTCTACAAATGTCATAGATTTCATTGACTTCTCTATAAATGTCATATATTCATTGACTTCTACAAATGTCATAGAATTTCATTGACTTCTACAAATGTCATATATTTCATTGACTTCTACAAATGTCATAGATTTCATTGACTTCTACAAATGTCATAGATTTCATTGACTCTCTACAAATGTCATAGATTTCATTGACTTCTCTACAAATGTCATAGATTTCATTGACTTCTCTACAAATGTCATAGATTTCATTAAACTGCTCTACAAATGTCATAGATTTCATTGACTTCTCTACAAATGTCATAGATTTCATTGAACTGCTCTACAAATGATATTTTCTACACTTCTTCTCTTCTTCGGCGATCTCTGGTAATGCGCTTAATTTACTGGGGACCACAACTGGTAGTCAGTTCAGGTTCGTCAGGTTTTCCCAAAGCTTAGTTTTCAGGTCGACTGGGTGTGGCTACATATTGCTTCTCAGCTCACACAGGAGAGGACAGTCTTGAAGGATATGCTCTGGTGTCTGCTGACACTGGCAGAGAGCTGTTTGACTTCATAGTTCATAGTTCATAAGTACGGTTCCAACTTCATTGCAACGGGTCACTTATAATTGCTCTGTTCCTGTGCTAATGAATATCACAAATGCTAACACCTGTGAAAGTTTCCTGTGTGAACTAATTCCAGAATGAAACAGCCGTACCACCACAAAAAAGCAACCTGACCGCATATAATGTATGATGGTCATCGCGAATGTAGCAACACAAAACTGTTCATCACTTGAATTGAATTTGTCAGAAGGGGACATCAATCGGCAAATCAGCTTCACTGCACCGAATGCATACGGCAGATTGAGCTTGTTCGTCATAACCACTATCCGTCATTTTCTGAATACACACAACAAACGCACGATTGACACAGCAAAAAGCATTCCATGTAACAGTCACAGCTCACAGCGTTGCTCAAGCACTAACTCAGTAGTTCGGCAAACGAAACCGAGAAATACCTGTCCAAACCTGGCGGGAATGCGCTAGCAAAGTCGTGTTCAGAATCAAACCGTTCTGACTCTGAACGGCCCTCAAGCATTCCGCCATTGTTGGTCAGATTTCGCTGTCATATTCCTAGTCTATATAAGTGTTGTTGAATCTGCGTCGGTGCGTAGTCGAAATATAATGACCTGGTCTGTTCTGCTTAGGTCTTTGAGGGAGTCTTTCCATAATCATATCCAGTGTTTGTCTTCCAGTCTACTGCAGATTTTCTTGTATGAGGGTTTTGACTCTTGAAGAGACAAGGGTTAGTAATTTGCTCTTGGCACTGCCTCCTTAACTAAGACATCGGCACTCTCATTGCCTGCAATGCCACAGTGAGATGGAATCCACTGCAGTGAATTTCTGCCTTTTCTGAAAGCTGAGCAAGTTCTCTTTAAGTTTTGTAGTATTGCTATCAGGATTTAGCCTCCAGGCTTGTATAGCTGACAGTGAGTCTGTAAGAAATACCATCTTTCCTGTAGGTGCTTGCAGCTTATCCATGTGCTGTGCTGCCATCAGAAGGGATAAGAGTTATGCTTTGTAGTTGGAAAATATTCTTCCAGTAGGGGCCGCTAGAGACACAGTAGTAGCATCTGGGTGCCTAATGTACACTCCTGCTCCACCTTCATGGTTGCCTCTATTGCTTACCATCTGTTGTAAATTCTTATCCAGCTGTCTTCTGGAAACATGTAATGGAGATGTTCCATTGTAGTTGCTTTCACCAGATTAGGCTCGACATCTTTGCTAACAATTTAGGATGGAGGTTGAAGTTTAGTTACTAGTCTGGTTCCCAGTGATCAAAAAGTAATTCTTCTGATATGGAATTATGAATTATTAGTAGTTCCAGATGACTTTCTATTTCTTTTACTTTGTGGTTTAGACTTGTACCTTTAGTCTGTTCTTTGTTCTAGCCACCATTTTTCCATACAGTGGATGATGAGGCATCCTTTGATCCTTTCAGTCTGTAGAATCACTTTTCTCTCTTCTTCTGTCTTCCAGGCCTGGATGTTATGCCTTTTCCATTTCTACAATTGGTGTGATTTCATGGCTCCCAAAATAGTACGCAGACACCTGTTTTGTTTTTTTTCCAGTATCGATTTGAATGGGCTGCTGATATCCATGTCGATGATGCATATCCAGGGTCGGTCTAACTGCACCAGTGTACTCTGACTCAGGATTCGACTATCAGCTCCCCAGGTAGCTCCAGCCAGCTTCCGCATCACGCTTTGTTTCTGGCCTTCTGTTTGTTCTCCATAATGTGGTGTTCCCATGTCAGACGACTGTCAAGTTTAACTCCCAAAAAGGTTTTAGTATGGAACGGGGAACGAAATCATTGTTAAATTTCAGTCTGAAGTGTTCTTCCTTTGTTGACAATGAGAAAAGGTTGTTATTTCCTACACGACATAGCATAATTCATATATTTACTCCACAATTTATTATCCCTGACCCTATCATTGTGTTGGAATACTGACAAATGTCTTATATAAAACCACAGAACTTAATGATCTGCAATATATTTGATTATGACATAATTATTTGGAATAGTGCTCTTTTGGTTCGTACCTGTAACTTTCTACTAGAAATCATATTTTGTCTTCTTGAAGAGTTGCATTGAAATCTTCCGTTAACGGTTTATGATTATAAAGCTCGGAATGTTTCCAGTCGCAACCATGTTGCTTGCAGCGTCACTATTTAACATATAATAGATTTGCTTGTGTGTGTGTTTATGTGTGTATCCTTCCTTACATATTGTAGAAGCTTCGCTTGTGTGTGTGTTTATGTGTATCCTTCTTACATATCATAGAAAGTCTTGCTTGTGTGTGTGTTATGTGTGTATCCTTCTCACATATCGTGTAGCATCTTAATTGAAATGTGTGTGTGTTTATGTGTATCCTTCCTACATATCGTAAAGCCTTGATTGTGTGTGTTTATTGTGTATCCTTCTTACATATCGTAGAAAGCCTTGATTGTGTGTGTGTTTATGTGTGTATCCTTCCTTACATATCGTAGAAAGCCTTCTGTGTGTGTGTTATGTCCTTATATCGTAGAAAGCCTTGCTAGTGCCTGTATCTGAAGACATTACTCATCATACTACATCTTATTGAGGAATGCATGACTACTTTCATGTATTACTATAGACAAGCTGGGTGAGGAGATGGTAGAGGACATTTGATCACACTATATATACATGAGGAGATGGTAGAGTGACATTTGATCACATCATATATACATGAGGAGATGGTAGTAGAGTGACATTTGATCACATCATATATACATGAGGAGATGAGTAGTGACATTTGATCACATCATATATACATGAGGAGATGGTAGGGTGACATTTGATCACATCATATATACATGAGGAGATGGTAGGGTGACATTTGATCACATCATATATACATGAGGAGATGGTAGGGTGACATTTGATCACATCATATATACATGAGGAGATGGTAGAGTGACATTTGATCACATCAATACACATGAGAGTATGGTAGTGCGATTTGATCACATATATACATGAGAGATGGTGATGAATTTCGATCCATCATATACACATTCATTTTTAAGTAGCTGTTTGTTTACTAATATTATTTGGTGTGTTTTTTCTTTTCGTGAATGAATTTCGTCTCATGTTCTATATTATATTTATTGTTTATGTAACTGAAAGTTCTATATTTATTTTATTGTTTTATGTAACTGAAGTTCATATATATTTATTGCTTTGTAACTGAAAGTTATATATATATTTATTGTTTAGTAACTTATGTGAACGAGTACAATGTATCTGACTGTTTCTCTATATTATCATGATATTTCAGTCTTATCTTTCACTACTAATGTATCTGACTGTTTCTCTATAATATCAGTGATATGTTCAGTCTTATCTTTCACTACTAATGTATCTGACTGTTTCTCTATAATATCAGTGATATGTTCAGTCTTATCTTTCACTACTAATGTATCTGACTGTTTCTCTATAATATCAGTGATATGTTCAGTCTTATCTTTCACTACTAATGTATCTGACTGTTTCTCTAATAAATCAGTGATATACTTTTCAGTCTTATCTTCACTACTAATGTGTTGTTTTTATATTTTCTTCTTCTTTCTCATCCCATTAGCATCTAAGGTCATCAACAATTTTCTCAATCCAGATCTTAGTTCATTCTAGTTTTTCCTCCTTTTCTTTCTATGTCTACTTTTCATTCTTTATTTCATCTTCTCTATCATGCCTCTTCCATCGAATTTTACCCCAGGGGGTTTTTTCTTTGCTTTTTT
>JADZMA010002042.1:0-13572 GCA_020796225.1 Arion vulgaris
GATCAAGAAATATGTGGCCCCAAAAAAGAAAGGAACCCGAGGTGTAAAATTTCAGCATGGTGGAACTGAGAAATAAAAGAAATAGTGAATAGCAAAAAGAAAGCTCTACATGCTGGCTAAAAAAGCAGAACTGATGTAAATTATGCAATCTACAGACAAATCAGAAGGGAAACACAAAGAGCAATAAAATAGCAAAGAAAAAGCATGGAAACATTTGGAAACATGCTGGTAGAAGAAGAAAGAACAGCACTAAGAAAATATTACAGGAAAGTAAGAGGAATAAGACAGCACAATGAAGAATACAACCCAACAGAAATATTAATTGACGAAAAAGGCAACCTATCTTGGGAACAAAATTAATATTAGAAAGATGGAGAAACTACTTTGAAGAGCTACTTAATTGTGATAAAACTTATTGGAGAACAAACTGCTATAACACAGAGAAAGAAATAGAGGAATTAGAACCAGAAATACTACTAGCAGAAGTAGAAAATGTAATAAAGTTGGCACCAAAACACAAAGCAACAGGCACAGATGATTTACCGCAGAAGCCATCAAAGCAGCTGGAGAGGCAAATGGTTAGACGAATCTTCCAAGTCGCATGGGAGAACCAAGAAACACCAGAAGATTGACAAACAGCAATAATCACACCAATTTGGAAAAACAAAGGCAGCAAGAAGGAATGTAACAATTATAGGGGAATCTCACTACTAAGTCACATAAAAATAATGTATGCTAAGATAATTTAAAGAAGACAACCCAACAATTGAAGAACAACTCTCATAAGCACAGATGGGTTTCAGACGAAATGAAGTTGTACGATGCAATATTCACACTAAGACAATGGACGGGATGCGCAATAGAACATAACAAGAACTACAGTGTGGCATCTCATAGACCAGGAAAAGGCTTTCTGACAGAGTCAGTAGAAACAAACTATGGGATTGTTTAAAAAAATATGGAATCAGCAAACATCTCATCAAGGTCTGCAAGAGTTTATACATTTCAAATAAAATTATATAAGAACAAAAGCTGGAACATCAAAAACATTCACAATAAACTCAGGAGTTAGATAGAGATGTGTGCTCCCACTTCTGTTTATAACATACATGGACAAATAAGTAGAGAGCAGGAATAGAGGAGAAAATAATATTTTAGAACTTTTATTTGCAGATGATCAAGTATTGATTGCAGGAAAATGAAGAATCCCTCCAGAACCATTTGAGCTTAGTTAACATCAAGGGTGAGTACAACATGAAAATAAATGTAATAAAGACAGAGACAATGGCAATAAGTAGACAACCAGAAAACCTTGCAATAAAACTCCAGAATGTAGAAATAAAACAATAATTGAGGCCAAATACTTAGGAGCAATTTTCACAGCAGATGGAAGTGATCAAAGGAAATCGGACTCGATTTCCGGTCGCCAACATGTCGGTGTGAAAATTCTAACGATAAACTGTGCGCGATTTCTTGTGATTGCGGTGTGATTTACACGGTTTCTGGCTACTATAAGCGGATAAAACGTGCTGATTAGTGTCCGTGTTTGTGTATGTATGGTCAGAGCAAACGCCTGACCGTACATTGTGGCCCTGAGCGTGCCGGCGCCGTATCGGAGAATAGCGTAACCTATTATCGATAGGTAGCGCACCGCGTGGCGATGGACTAAGTGCGAGTCCAACCTGCGCCTTGAGGTTAAAAATTAAGGCTAAAGGTGGGCAGCCTGACAGAAACGCCGCAGAAGACGGGTGCACAATGGCAACGCAATTCGTTTTACGACGACATCGACTGGTATCAAAAAAGAGAGTGGTCAACCGGAGTCTCGACAGACGGCAGGAGTGATCGATCCACGCCGCCGAGCCAGGGACAGTTAGCAGGACAAACACTAGTGAAGCAAATCATAGAACATTCAACATTATGCAGTGGAATGCAGGAGTACTAAAGAAGAAGGTCCCATTAACAAAATATCTACAACAGGAGCAGATAGACATAGTATGCATACAAGAGACGCAACTTAAACTCTAGCCACAGATTTTCCATTAGAGGATACCAGACCTTCCGATTAGACAGGGAAGGACGCAAAGGTGGAGTCCTGATCCTCGCCCGAAATGAGATTGCATGTCAAGAAATAACAGTATGTTCTAGTAGACAGTCAGAAATTGTAGGGATAGACACAATAACCCCAATTGGGAGCACCCGGATCTATAACATCTACTGCCCTCCAAACAAAGACTTAGTACTGGAGAACATGAACATAATACCAACAAACTGCATAGTAGTAGGAGACTTTAATAGTCACTCCAAGCGGTGGGGCTACCAGGATACAAATAACAGAGGTGATGAGGTGGAGGACTGGGAGATAGATAGCAACCTACACAATCAACAATGCTGAGGATAAACCTAGTTACTACTCCAGAACCTGGAAAACCACTCTCACACCAGACCTGGCCTTTAGCACAGGTGACATCCACCACAAAATTGACAGAATGGTGCTGGACTAACTGCAGGAAGTGATCACAGACCGGTAAAGCTGGCCGTAAATGTTGCATACTCCCACAGCAACCAAAGCTGCTACCAAGATGGAACTACAAACGAGCAGACTGGGGGAAATTTGACTCTGACAGACCTATACTGTGGATCCCTAAACATACGCAAGAGTATGCTAAAAGCTGGGGTTGCAGACTTTAACAAAGCCCTCCAAAAGCAGCCACTGAGTCCATCCCTCGAGGTGCGAGACCAAACTACAGCCCATTCTGGACGGACGAATTAGAGCAACTAGAAGTAGAACTAACGAAAGCAAGAGATATTGCAGAAATAGAAAGAACAACAGAAGCAAACATTAAACTTAAAGCCACCTCGGCAAGATACAAACGAACACTAAACGAAAATGCTAGAAACAGCTGGATAGAAAAACACAAAGCCTTAACCTAGACAGAGATGGAAATAAGTTGTGAAACTAGCCAGGCACTAAACCAAGAAAATAAATACAAGCACACAATCACCATCAAACAGAATGATGAACAGCTAAGAGGGAAACAAGCTGCCAATATCCTTAGTGAGCACTTTACACAAGTAAATCATATCGATGTTCCTGAAGAAAGGGAGGAAACCATAAAGAAGAACTAATGGCTCACGACCTCATTCAAGGTCCTCTGCGAGGAGCACATGACAACTAAATTCACAATACATGAATTAGAAAAAGCATTAGCTCTAAAGAAAAGAAAATCACCAGGCAATGATGGGATAACTAACGAAATGATAATAGAAATGGGACGACAAGCGAAAAAGAAGCTACTAGAAATATTTAACTGTAGCTGGAAAGTGGCGTTATACCCAAAGAATGGAAGGAAGCTATACTGATACTGATAAAAGACGGGAAGGATCCCACAGACTTAGCTAGTTATAGACCAATTAGCCTACTGAGCTGCGTAGGAAAATTGCTAGAGCGCATGATCAACACCAGACTAATGTGGCATTTGGAAGAAAAGGGCTTGCTACTTCCCCAACAAGCAGGCTTCGAAAACACAGATCTACAGAAGATCAGATACATCACGCCCAGGAGATAGAGGATGCTTTTCAAGAGGGAAAACAAACGCTAGCAGTATGGGTAGATCTGGAGAAGGCTTTTGATAAAATGTGGAAGGCTGGCCTAAAAGTGAAGTTGTGCAGAAACCTAGTAGCAGGACGAATGTACAAATGGATATCACAGTATCTAGAAAAAGAACTGCTAAAGTGCAAGTGCAAGAGTTCACCAGCAGGAAAACAACACTAGAACAAGGAGTTCCTCAGGGTGGAGTACTGTCGCCAACACTGTTCCTCATATACATAAATGACATAACCAAGAACATACCCAGAAGGATCCACCACGCCCTGTATGCGGATGTCCTGGCCCTGTGGACATCAGAGGAGCGCATTACCGCTGCAACAAGCAGAATACAACAGGCCCTCACATCCCTAGACCAATGGTCCAATACATGGCTGATCAAAGCAAATGAAAAGAAAACGACATATACGATTTTCTTCCTATCAACAAAGCCCCAAAGTCCAAAGCTCCTACTAAATAACCATATATTGCTCCCAGAGAAAACCCCACATACCTTGGAATCACTTCGACCAGCGATGACATGCATGCTCAGATTGAAAAAACAAAACCCGAGCAAAATCCAGGATGGCAATCATGAAAAACTAGCTGGCACAACTTGGGGCAGATAACAGTGTTTTAAAGAAGCTTTATATGGGATATGTTCGTCCGACACTGGACTATGGAATCTCTGCATGGGCAACTGTAGCCCAATCCAACTTCAATAAAATCAACTGATTCAGAACCAAGCTATGAGAATTATTACAGGGGAATGAGATCTACTCCAATACAGGAAATGGAGAAGACCACCGGCCTACAACCAATGGAGGATATAAGAGACAGCAGAGCACAAAACAACAGAAAAGTTCAAGAGACTAGAAGATCACCCAATGTACCACAGAATAAATGGGCTAGGAAGGGGCAGACTAAAACGAACCAACTTTGCAGCGACAACCAAGATGATGATGAGCAAACAACCATCATGTGCTGAAGTTACCCCAAACCACTAAAATACACCAACACAAGACAGATATGGAAAGATACAAAATTCCCAGAGCTGAATGAGAACATCACAGGGATAGTAGGAAAAACCAACAAACAAGTGAAGAAAGAAAACTCCTGGCCACCGAGTACCTAAAAGAACACTTTCCTAACAGCAGGTGGACCCATGTATACACAGATGGGTCTGCAGCAAATGCAACAGAAAATGGAGGAGGAGGAGCCTCAGAGTAGGCTAGGCGATTGGTGTCGTAAGGACTAGGTAAGTGGTTCGAGTCCCGTGTTTGTCTACTTGTTTTTTCGGAAGCTCTTAATACCTGTATCTGTTCATTTGTTGAAGCTAAAATTAGCGTTAGGAAGGTTCTCCAGCAATTACAGAGCAGAGGCAGAGGCCCTAAAAGCGCAACAGAAGCCATAGTGTCAGAGGAAATGTAAATGAAAACCTGGTATTTCTACTGATGCCCTGTCAGTAATTACTGCTCTAAAAATGAAGACGATAACAACTTGAAGGAACTGCAAGCATCACTACACCAAGTATGCAACATCTTCTCTAGAGTGGTAATACAGTGGATACCATCTCACTGCTGAATACCTGGAAATGAGACTGCAGACATATTGGCAAAAGCAGGAAGCAGGCTACCACAGACAGACACCAGTATGACATATGAGGAAGCAAAAGTACGGATAAAATGGCCTACAAGAACAAATGGCTGAGAGATCACACAGGGCATGAAAAGGACGATGCTTACCACCAACTAAATAGAGAGGAACAGGTTGTCATTTTTCGTCTACGAACAGGGCACACTAGACTGAGGTACCATCTGTTTAACAAGTATAAAATAGGCCCATCTGAAATATGTACATGTGGCACCAGCAAGATGACAGAGACACACATACTGCAAGAATGTCCAACGTACATGGAACAGAGAAAAACACATGGCCAATCCCATATCAGTCAAGACAAGCTATACGGAGATGTACATGGACTCCGGTTGACTACTAACTACTTTAAAAGTATACAAATCGATGTCTGAAAACGTTGGAAGAAGAAGAAGAATAGCGAAATCAGCAATCGGTGCACAAAAGCTAACCAAGTACTGGGACAATTAACACCACTGTTGTACATAAAAAGATACCGCGAACAACTAAAGTAAATCTCATAGGAACGATTTTTCTCAACACTATGTTTTCAGTGTCAAACATCAAAAATGGCCAAACATCGCAGCTAATGAACGGAAAATCATAACAACAGAGATGAGGTGTCTTAGAAGAGCTGTAGGTGTAACAATAAGAGACAAAATTAGAAATGAAGAAATCTGAAGGAGACTGGATGTGAAACCAGTTATGCAATTCATAAAGAACAACAGATTAAACGGTTAGGACACCTGACAAGAATGCCCTGTATCACCTACACAGAGAGCCACACAAAAGTATAATGAGTTCAAAGCAAGAGGAAGACCACGTAAAGAAGGATCGACGGCATCAAGAACAGCCTTACGAAAATGAATATCAGCTTACAAGTGCCTTAAAACAAGCACACACAAGATCACTACGCCCCCACTCAACCCTTCTAAAAAGAAGTTAATGGTGTTAGAAAATAAGAAGAATCGCTCTTTTACGCTCATTTTTCGCCGTTTATTTGGACTTTATGGTCTTCGCCAAAGAGTATGTCTACAATATGCGCTCTTTCTGACTTTATGAGGTCATTCCGGATTAGGAACATTCTCAGCCGTTGGAGACGCATGTACTTGACATACAAGCGATCATATTTTGGTAGTATGCTTAGCCTTTATATGATCTGAGCATGCCGTTTGACGTCATTTTACTCTGTGTACGATGATCGGCGTCCGAAAAGTATTGCCCTTAGTCAATGTTTGGGATTGTAAAGTCAAGCCTTTTTCATTATCGGCCTCACTTTTCTATCCACAGTGAGTTTGTTCCAGGGAGTATTCTCATCCGTTTCAGGGTGCGTATCGGCGCTTGGCAATTTGCAAGGTTTTAATCTGCATTTTTCCTGTCCCCGGGAAACACTGGAATGGGGCTGCGCACAGATATTTTAGAAAGTCGTTTCAATCGGCGCTAGCAACGCAACTGAAATTTTGCACTTCCCAACATCACCCACATCAGTTCTTCTGGGGATGTTAGTTGTAAATGCAGCAGTACCTTGTCCAGTTGTCTCAGACTGGGCAGTCCTGTTAGACATCACCCACTCCAGTTCTTCCGGGATGTTGGTTGTTAATGCAACAGTACCTTGACCGATTGTCCCAGGGAGGGCAGTTTCATTAGGCACTAAAACTCAACTTTAGAATTTGCGCTTGGCCAACCTTACCAGTAAATGATCTGTGTTAAGCCTTTGATACGGAGTTTACCGCAATCTTTCTGTGTGTCGACACGATACGTTACAGCGTTTTCAGAGACAATTGCCGAAACTTTGATTCGTTACGCATCGTTCTTATGATTCTTGTCCCACAGCTGGCAATTTGTTTGCTCCTCCTCATGGCTCCGAGTTTGCTCTGTCACTTCTCTGATGCACCTCTCATCCGTTCATGTCCATGTGTACTGCATTTTCCATCGGCCGAGAAACTGGTAATTGTGGTGCGACACCGTTGACTTGTTACACATCGAGCTTGTGTATGGACTCTTGCCCCGCAGATGGCAATTTACAGTTTTTCAAAAGCTCTTGCCGAGACATTTGATTTCTTACAATCGTTCTCATCGATTCTTCCCACAGCTGGCAATTTGTTTGCAGCTCTTACTCCTGGGGAGTTGGGACTTGACGTGCCTTGACAATGAAATGCTCAACATGGTCCCTGAAACTCAAGAGCGGTCAAATTTTACACCCAGAAATTATTGCATCGACTTAGCTCCGGATATATCAACACCGCACAGTCTCGAGACCAAACAGCCAAAATCAATGTAAATTTCACGCCGTGTCTCACAACAGGCGTACATGCGCTAACAGTGATTATTAAGGAAGAACCATGTTGCTGCTGTATTTGTAAGATTGACTAGTGCTTCAGAGACATTACATCAGGCGGTGAAGCGGTCAAGTTCTCCCTTTACCTCATCGGTAATTTCATTAATGTTGTTCCCTTGTCTATACACCAGAATGTCATCAGCAAATGGCAATGCTGTACATCTTCCATCAATTTATTGTTCTGTGATTGTCACCGTGTATATGTTGAATAAGACTGCTGAAAGGGGAGAGCCTTGTGGCAAACCTGAATCAGTTATCAGTTATATGTGGACTATCATCATATCACTCCGGACATGTCCATAGGTGCTCCGATCTCCGCAAAATCCAGCAGCGTCCAGTGACCAACACGCCAGTTCGATGTTGATTAATCAATCTCTTTGCATATTTAGTATGTCGTTCTTTTCGGGCTGCACCAATATTGACACCCATCTCGTTCAATCTGGCCAGTGATTCACAGCCCTGAAACTCCTCTGTTCGGAAAGACTCTCTCAATGCGTGAAGAATGTCATTTCGATCCATGGCAGCTCCTCTGATATTGTAGCCAAGCCAGCCAATCTATCAGCTCGTTCATTACCCTAACTCCTGCGTGCCCAGGGACAAAATGAAGGTGATTTCTCTGATCATTGTCTGTACCAGTACCTTCACCCAGTTGCTCTCACCATTCCTGATTCGACTTTACGAATCATGCCCCATGGAGTCACTGAGTATGAAAACACGAGAGTAGTTGTGAGATTCCACCCATTTCACCGCCTCCGTAACTGCCCGAACCTTCATTGTCAAACTACTTGTGGTTGTTGTGTAGGCCCCACTGGCCTCTCTTATTATTTTTCCTCCTGAGTGTGCTGAAAAGCCCACGCACAGCGTTGTTGGCGAATGACTGAACCATCAGTGTAAATTACCACATCTGTATCATTGATGATGTCATTCAAGAGCTCTTCCACCTCCACGTTAATCAGTGTTAGAATATTTTGTTCGCAGTTTTTCTGAGTAGATGTAAATAAACCGGGAATATACTGTACCAGCTTATTACAAATTACTTAGAACAAATATTCTCAAATGAGTTAAAAACGACTTACGAGTTCATATTGTGTATCATAGAGATACAAAATCTGGCAACCTCGTGGTAACGTTTTGTCGCGAATATTGTACCTGGGTTAATATATTGATATTCAGGTCTGCTCTTCGAATTTATCGTGCGATACTCAAAGTATCGTCAAAGTCAAATACATTTGTTGGGGTAGACTGATACCTATAGGACTGCCCGGAGTGCAATGCCGTCGGTTCAGTAACCAATATTACGAACATGTGCGTTATATTCAAAATGATTTCTAAAGGACATATAGTCTATAGAATAATTTGAGTATATAACTTGAATAAGAACGGGGTTTTTCTATCAAGCATTGATCTTCAAATGAGACAGCCTTACGCTTTATGAAAATACATCTGACCATGTCTGTAACTAATGGTGTGTTAGGCGTTCATCCGCCCCCTTTTTTCCATGAATCGCTGTACACTAATTCGGAAGAAAGTTATGTGATTGTTCAATAATAAGCGAAAATAGCTATCAGCATGGATATCTGCTAGAATCACCTTGTGCGATGGGGTCGATTCAACACACTTTCAAAATGAAGATGCCATCAACATCAGGTGCCATGCTGACTGGCGTAGGCGATCATGGATCTCCACAAATCTCTGTCTTTGATGTGTTTGCTATCATCTCAGATGTTGACATTCTATCGTGCCATGAAGTCAGGCTACTCAAAGAAAAATGTTCTCGCTGTTTCGTCTACCCTCGATTTTACCGGTTGTCACAATGTGTTCTAAACCTTCCTTCCTCATCATATGTCCGAAAATGATGACTGCCTCTTTCTTATATTGATGATAAGCTTTCTCTGTGTCTTGACATCACTCAACACCTCAACGTTAGTCATTTTAGCAGACCATAGGATTCTCACCATTCTTTTGTAAAACTACATCTCTGTGGCCCTCAGATTTTTGTATCTTTGCGCTTATTGTCCATGACTTGCATCCAATGTCAGTATTGGTTATATGTAGCATTGGATAACTAGCATTCTGATCTCAATGACTTGTTACATATAATGCTTCTATTTTCTGGAACGATATTTTCGCCTGCCCTATTCTGCTTTTTTATTTCTGATCGACACCTGCCATCTGATGTTACCAGGACTCCGAGGTATTTAAATTGCCGTACCTGTCTTAGCTCAGTCCTGATTTCTGTGATGGTGCATTTTGTCAAGTCTGTTTTTATATGATCATAACTTCTGTCTTCTTTATTATAACTTATTTGATGAAGATGTATTTACATCTGAAATTGGCTAGAATGAATTTCCATCAGTATCTGTCTCTTGCAATATCACCTGCCAGAATGTTAAATTTTTATCCATTGGTGTCTTCTTAAAGCGTTGTCTTGCTCATAGCCTTTTCTTCAAGTATAGCTTTCGAGAGTAGTTTTTATGTTAACGTGCATACACAGTACTTTAGGAAGCAAAAACACTTCCATTTTTAATTTGTTTTGAGAGTCAAGTGCATCATCAGATATTGTATTATAAACTATAATTGATGTCTACAACATTGCGGATACTAACATTATTGCAGCATATTTTATAGTCTTTGTTGTGCCTAACTACGGCTCTAGGTTCGTGTCCCACGTGGAGGGATCGAGTTTTCTTTCTCGTTTTTTATCATCTATGAGTATGCTCAAACTAGTGTCTGGTCCATCAGAGACGGACAGTAAAGTGTAGACTCTTTGGTCAAATTGAAAATGTGGAAGAATCATTGACATAGGAACATTGAAAAGAGCATGCTTGAAGTGACTGTCCAGAGTTAATTTTAAAAAATGTTAATACCTACTAAATCTTCCACAATTAATACCATTTTCAAAATAAGAACCCTCTGTTGTAGGACAAGAGACATAGGTGAGCAGGAAATCAATATCCTACCCAACAGCATGCATAATGCATACTCCCACACAAAAAGCTAGATCAGTAATATAACAATTACTTTCTCTCTCTTGTTCCTTTGTAACATCTGGTTGAAACATATTCCCGCACTAACTAATGCCAAGTCTTCTATCTCTTTGACTATTTCTTGCGGCTCCTTTCAAATCTGCTATATATCGCTAATTTCTGATCCAAATATCTTGCCCCATGCAAAATATCGCAACAAAAAATATCGAGCATCATACATTTGTACAGTATTCGTCATCCCTATTTTCTTAGTATTCCGATACCGTCCGTTTACTTTGGAAGGTTCGAAATATTCTATATATTTCGCCGGCAGAATCATAAAGAACGATTGACACTGTTGAAGATAATTTTGTCCTCAGTAGAACAATATAATTCAGTTGTAATAACTGAAGAATCTACAATGGTAAAGTTATTTTCCATGCTATTTCAACAGACGTAAATTTTAAATGTTTTTAAAAAAATGTTTGTGAAAATTTATATCTTATTAATAATATTACCTAAACTTTAGGCTAAAGTAAAAGTGTAGTGTGTAAGTGTACTATATAATTAATATATATTTAATTATATTATATATATGTATTTATATATAAATATAAACCTATACTATATATAAATATATATATATATATAAAACCTATACTATATGCAGAATTAGTAATTGAAGTAATAATTTTAGTACTTTTTGTGACTTGGCAAATTGCGTGCTTGTTATAACTTGCTTGGACTTGGTCAACAGTCAACTGATATGATAATATAATGATGATATGATCATTGATATATTCACACTTAGACAACTCAGACAACTGCAAGAGAAATGCAGAGAATGCCATTATTCATATTGCTTTGTCATTCGGTCAAGGCATTTACATGGTGATGGTCAGCAGACCTGGACTTGTCATTGCGCCCACTCTCTTTGACCTTTTTGCATTCCTCTTAATTTTATACCATACCTTCAGGGATGCTGACAACGATGTTTTCATCCACCCTAGATTTAATGGTTCACTCTTCAACTTGGCTAGCTCAAGATAAAAACGACAAAACTCCTCCTTTTGGCCTCCTTGCTGCCTTAGCAGCACACAGCAAGAACACTCTGCATTCCCTAATCAATAATTTGGCATGCAACCTATTTTCTCTGTCTATAAGTCACCAAGACTGGTTTATGTCGAGGGAAATAACACATCAACAAATATCACTAAATGGTAACCATCTCACAAGTTCAAATTATCTTGTGTCCATAGCCGCAGCCAGCTTTTCTCTTGAAGAAGAATTCAACTCTTCAATGGGTATGGTTCACTACATCATAAGTAGCATGGAACAACACCGGCAAACTATCATAAAGAGCATGGGAAAACACAAAATTAATATTGCAGACGGAAATTAAAATCTATTGACCCTATATGAACAGCCTACAGCAGTCATGAGAGGCGACTTAACATTTTCACCTACAATGTCTCTGCAAGATTATAAACATCAGGTGTATGAAAGACAATCAGCTCTTGAAGTACTCGCAGTACTCAATGTAAACTTAAATCCATCATGGCATGCTCAGCAGTAGAATGCTAAGATGGCTAGGGCAGGTGAGAAGAATGGCAATAGTCGCACATCCCAACATATGTTCTGTTAACTTTTGGGAAAGGGAAAATGGCTTCATGAAGACCACTGCATGCTCAGATATAAGGATATCTGCACAGCTTCTGAAAGTGTTTATCTTTCCCAACAAATGGGAAAGACTAGTGATTACCTAGTATGTGCAGGGTGTTCAAGATAATTGTAGCCCGTGAATGAAGCTAATCTGGCATATATGTATGGGAAAATTTAGGTTCAGTTATGATGGTATAGGTCAAGGTTGTGTGATGGTGTAATTGGCAGGAAGGGCGATGAACAAAAGTGGGCGTGACGAGCTAGTCAGAACCCGTTTAAATAGTAAATAAACACAACTCAATTTGTACCTGGCAACTTTCGAATTGTCAATGGGGCTGCAATTATCTTGAACACCTGTAGAACACAACATTGTGCAGAATCTTGAAAAGAGACGAGGAACGAGCTGATAGATAAGTGCAAACAAGCAGTAAAACACTCAATTGACCACTTTTAAAGCAAAGGGCATATATATATATATATATATATATATAATAAAAAACTTTGGGAAACAATACAGGGAAAAGGAATAGTGTTTATAATTCATCATGTGCATCAACCGCTTATCTCACACCTGCTGCCTTGCAGGGCGGTTGGGGACAGCCCAAGGTGACGGAACAAACCCAGAAATGCTGGCTAAAATCGAACATCGCCAAAGATAAGCAACAGAGCTCCAAATGGCGCTAAAGATGTGACGGCACACCATGCTAAGGCTGCATGAATCAGATTTACATAAATAAGACAAAAATTTTGAATTCGATATGTTTCTACACCTGAGGAGATCCATCAGGCAGGACGAGCACCATGCCTCGAAGGCCCACCTGCTAAATGAGAAGCTGAGAGGAACGGACTCCCCAAAACAACAGCAGAATTTATAAAATCTTGTACATCAGTCTAAGCGGTGATCATGCGGAGAGAAAGCTTTATCTCATCAATCATGTATCTCATCTTCAGGCCCTTTTCTGTCATTTTTTGGGTTCCATGCCAATCATTGAATAATAGTATAGCATTTTGCTGCTACTCTGTTAGTAATTTGCTAATGGGAGTTTAAGATATATCAGATAAGTTGTCTGCCCATTATCTTAAACATTTTCATGAGTACTCAAAGACTTATCTGTATGTTTGGGTACTTTGGAGACCACAAAGAAAACTGAGAATGTCAGAATATTTGCAGACTCTACAAATTATGCAAACAGCAGCAGCAGTGCATTCATTATAATAACGATGACAAAAACAATAATAAAAACTAATAGAGATATCACGCGGGAATCAAGAAACAAAGCCAGTGCTGATATGAAAGAGCAGTACTTCATGACGGACCGGATGCAAAAATTTTTGTCTGTCAAAACTGGGGGGTTGCAACAATTATATGGAATATCTCTTTGTGGTTA
>JADZMA010002043.1:0-13570 GCA_020796225.1 Arion vulgaris
TGTTGAGCGAAGGGGAACAATCCACACGTCGTTAAACGGCTCAACAACAACTAACGACAACAGCCACCATGGTCGAAAAAAGGAAAAAATCTGACGGGATCTAAAGGATAACCAAGTTGAACGAGCTAAATGGGAACTAATCCCCACACGTCGTTGAACGTGACTCAACAACTGGTCATGGTGATGGTTAAATAACAGTAAACTTTTGTGCCTTGGCTGAAACAATATTAATAGAAAATAATTCAGCAATATTGCATATGATAAATTAAATCTAAGCGCCATATGTCTCCTAAGGCGACCCAACAGCATCTCAATTTCCTCAAGCAGAGCTAACAACTGGCCAATGTGAGATGGCTGTACTGTGACATCCAGCCCTCACAAGTCGTAGGATGGCGAGGGGCAGCTCACATCTGTCATGTCTCTATGTCGCTTATGCTCGTTAGAGTCTGGTCATGAAAATCTGAAACTCAAACAAAAGAACTAGTTACAAACTGAACATGATATGAAAAACATATCTTTATACTGTCCAAATCACCAACAGTATCTGACCTCTGTTAGAAAAAATAATCAACTCCCGATATTAGGGGAATGAACAATCTCCCAACATTCAACATATTTCATTAAAAAAAAACATACATAATGTTCAACCAACAACATTATAAGACCTCCACGAGGTATTTTTAAACCCATCTCCCAATCCCAAGGAATGAATGGCTTCAAATATTAAACTCCATTATAAATGTCCATATTAAACGCCTCCACTATCTCCAAACCTTCTCCGAAAATTCCACATCTTCTTATTAACATAATTAACACATAAAAGTGTAGGATTACGTACACGCGACGCAAGTCCACACCAAATCCGCCAATTAAACAAATCATAACTCCAAGGATCCGAAACACTCGGATCGACATCATATAACCTTCAGGAGGCAATAACATCACCCAAAAGGAAAAAAGTAACATTCCAAATGTGTCAAATATTTCATTCGACACAGCGCAACCTCGATAAGTTATTAAATTCCACAATATTCCACTTATTGTAGTCAACATTGCAGAAACTGAAGTCAATGAGACTTCAGTGTCCACTCAAAAACTCAAATAGTATCAACCACCTAATATTTGAGTTCAATTATATATACCAAAGAATAAATTACATTCCAAATTTTTTACATCTTTGAGTCGTCATTGCAGAAACTCTAGCCAATTAAAGTCATTGTCCACTCAATCCCCAAAGAAAATCAAACATATTCAATATTTGAGTGCAAATTATAAAACAACCATGGATTAAATTATCACCATACAACCCAAAAGGGAACCTCATGGAATTCAAGAATTCCCAAGTAATTTGTTTTGCCAAAATCGGATAACCTCAATATAGGGGTAATGCAAATCCATTTTCCCATATCCAGGGACTTGTCCAAAAGCAATATCCTCGTCTGGTTTAACATTTCCTCGACATACCCATCACAATCCCTCCTGTCACACCCAGGGACCCTAGCAAAAACCGAATATTTCCTGTCTGGTAAAACCCACATAAATCATGGTTGTCCTCTTCATGATCACATATCCTTCCACGGCCGCCCATCCCTGGGGTCATGATATCGTGTCCATCCCAATATGTCCACCACTAAGTAATTTATCGAGGAAACGTAGGCTGCACCAATAACAGATCAAACCAGGACTAAACCCTAGCCCGCAAAAAGGGAAAACTCAACCCCAGCAAACAATGCTGAGGTAAACATAGACACCAGGCTAAGAAATAGCATCAAAAACGCAATCACCCTTAAAGTATTCCATCGCATAGCACTAGCCGTGGAATCGACGCATGCCTGCTTTTGGTACAACGCATTGTCCACCCGACCAAGAAAAATTTGATCAAGTTGCATACTCTGTTTCACTAGAATCAATGTCACTGGATCTGATTTTGACCGATTGAAAATTACAATTTGCGTTGCAGTTCATATTTCGCTCATATTCTGACTTAACGTCTCTCACATTCTTAAATTGACATGTAGTGAATTACCTTGCTTTCCACTAGTCCCATCTTCATTCTTTCAGGAGACTATTATATTTTGTATGCTCCCAGCACATGCACTGGATCCGGAATTATTATTGCTTCCTGGCTGGGTTCAATTCTAGTGACCTCAACCACCTGTGTCGTTGTTGACGTGTCCCCAAAATGAGACACTGTTAATTTATTCGACTGTTGATCTCCAAACTGTTCCTGGTTTAATTTTTCTTCAGTGTTCTCTCTAAAAATAGACTTGGGCCACCTTTCTTTTCTCCTCACTATTCCAGACTGACCGCTACGGTCAGCACACTTGCGTTTAAAGAAACGCCCCTTACTATTTTGGCCCACTCACTACATGCTTACAATTTTTTGAATTTACCTGTACCGTTTTATAATTTACTCGTTTTTCAATTTTTCTTTACTATTGCTTGTTTTCCTGAAATTTGTTTTAGTAATATTATAACTTATACTAGTTGCTTTCGAGTTCCTTGACACAACGCATGGTGTCCCATGAGGGTGGAGTATATGATTTCCATCCTTTTTTAATTTCGATTGCTGAAAATTTACAGAACTTAGATGACTTATCTGTTGTTCGTTGGCGTGGGGGACACTTCGAGATTGGCGATTGACTACTTTGTTCCACAGTAACTACCAAAAGCTCTCTGAACTACCAAAAGCTGATTGCTCCATGTTATAATCTATCAATGTGTGTCCCATATCCTCAGTCACACAGAGATTAATCTGTCCGATATCCTGCCTAACACTCATGTCACAAACAACCGGATGAAGATTTTGCATGTCTTGAAAATCCTCCTTCGCCAGAATGGAAGAGTATTGGAGAGCAATGGGCTCACCATCGGACCAATCGACAACTGATTCCAATGTATGGCTAACTTGAGAATCAATTACTTCCATACAGGAAAAAGGGAGTAATAATTTCGGCTCTACACCTGACACATCTATGGATGATACCATAGCAATGGGTTCCTCGGCCCAATCCACAACGGATTCTAATTTACCGCCATCCTAATAATCAACCTCTTCCACACAGGAAAATTGTAGCATTAAATTCGGCTTTGCTGCTGAACCATTGGTGACTGAAACTATTTTGTGATTTTCTTGAAAATTGTCCTCCACTACAAATTTAAAATCTAATAAAAAATTAGGCAGTGTACTTAACCCGCTACTTCTGATAAAATCATATGAACGTTCTGCATCGGACGGCATCTGCCCGCCAAATTGTCCAAGAAATATTGCTCATCACCCAGTTCATCACCACTGTGATCAGGTCCATGTGGAATCCGGTGCTCGGGGGGTATAACCCTGGCACCAAGGGATGCGTGCCCCCAATGTGCCGGCTGTGGACAGAAGAAAATCACAATCAAACCCCACTGCCCTCTGTTACCGCGCCTCTTGCAACCCCGTTGTCGATTCTGTGAATAAAACCCATCACGGTCCGACTGATGCATGGAGGAGAAGGTTCTGGCAGGGACATGACGGCGTGCCTCAGAGTGGCGTTCCGCCACCTTTGATTCCAGGTCGTCTAAACGACGTTGCATCCTAGAAATTTCATGGGTGTCTGATGAGGGGATGGGATTTTGCTCCCAGCGTATGGCTGCATCGCGAACTTGCAGAAAGGTCGTAGATGGAAACTGTCCAATTTGCCCAATAAAACGGCCTTACACAGGCGATCTTGCAAATGAATCGACAAAGCTGTCGCGTAATAACTGGAGGTCCATCACCGACAGTCTTTCCTCTTTCTGTGCCGCAGTGATTTTAGCATTTATATCAGCCAAGCGATGAGAATAATCGCGGCATGATTCCCCAGCCATTTGGGACGCCCTATAAAATACAGAAAAGATCTCAGTGAGCGACCTGTTGTCGCCATACAACCTGACCAATGTCGTTAATAACTTCTCAGGGTCTTGTATGATGAGCATTTGCATTTGTAGCTCACTCTTGACAGAGGCCGATACGTTATCCAGGATGGTATACAGTCTATCTTCACCCACAATGCCATAAAATCTCCAAAAGGAACGTACACTTCTTGCAAATCCCTGTACTGAGGGCCCATTACACCCACTGAACGGACGCAAGGTTTCACCAGGATATTCTTGTGGCGCCGGTCTCCATCGCATCTCTTCAGCAATCCCATGACTTCCTCAGGAGTTCCTATAAACCATCATAAATGTTATGCAAATGTGATTTAAAATTATAGTATACAAAACTTAGTGACAAATGGTACAGTCGTAAGAAATATAAGCCCTGAAAACAACTCTTAACAAGATGGTATAAACTTATACAAAAGGAGTGGTGTAGACATTAAAAAATTAGATTAACATGGCAAGCGACACAGATTGGTAATGAGTTATAAAATGAAATACTCACACTAAGAAAATAATTAATACGCCCACAGTACATCATTCCGAGACAGCATCCTCACCAGTCCAATAGTCTTGTATAATGCGATCGTGAACTTGATTGACGTAAATATTGTATACCAGTCCTGGTCAAGATAGGCAGGCGTTGAATCACTAGGTGGATCGAAGAAATGTTCCTCTTGATACGTAAGTTCTTGACTGGTCGAAGCACTCGACGCCTAGACGCAGTGGAGGGCAAGGAAAGACTGGCTCCAGGCTCCCAGGTTGATTGAAGAAATGTTCTACACGTTGGGCAATGCAATGACAAGAGTAACGCCCCAAGGTTGACTGAAGAAATGTTCTACACGTTTTGCAATGCAATGACAAGAGTTATGTTCCTCGGTCGATGGAAGAACTGTCAATGTGGTAGACAGCAGCGACCAAGATAAAAACATAGACATCTGTACGCCATTCAGAAAGGCGAAATAGGAACATGTGACAGGAATATTATCCACATCATCATATCATAATTCGAGTACAAACATCAGAAGAAAAATGAGCAAATCGTAGAAGTGGTAGTAGTTGTAGATAAAATTTATAAATACATGACCAGACTCACGGAGCTACTGGTACACGAAGGTAATTAGCAGGTAGCTCTCATTTTCTTGCTGACACCATTGGAAAAGGGGGCGAATCCCCACTAGTGATGGTGGTGTCAGGATGAGCCGATGGTGGCTAGATGCCGGTGGTGGCTAGGAAGGCGGTGGTGGCTTATAAGGCGATGGGGGCTTATAAGGCCGGTGGGGGCTTATAAGGGGCTTATAAGCGGGGGTTGCTTATAAGGCCTGATTATAGTGGTTCCTTTCTTTCTCATAGCTTTCATTCGTAACTTCTATATATATATATTTGATAACCAAGTAGAAAACGTATAAACATATTTATTGTTGATGTAACAAGATAGTGTTGACAACTCACAAAATACGTTCACACATCCCAAAGGTTCATGTCGTCTTTTCACTCCCGTTTCTACACAACTACGTTATTAGTTTTTACTACGTCAATGTCTCGTTTTAGTTTGCATCTGCTTAGAAGTGCAAACACTAAGTCTCTGATTAAAATATATAAATATATACAAACTACACTAAAACTATGGTCATACTGTGTTTTTTCCCCAGTATGTACTTTTGTAATTGCTACACACACTGCCTTGTGGAGAGGGCTCGGAGAGTAAAGGCTAGGGAGTAAACCCTGATAAAAAATCCCACTGCCTGTGGGTCAGCACGGTAATCAGAGGGCTAGAGGAGTAAACCTTGACCAAAATCCGGAGGGAGGGACCCTAAGGCAGTTGATGGTTAAGTGTGTATTCCTTGCTATCTTCTGGCATCTCCTGCAAACCTGCTGGTTTCCCAAAGTATAACTTTGTTTTTCCCTTTTGGGAAAAAAACAGTAGGGTAGAGAGGGGGTTTGTGAAAATGGGCAAGGCCATTCCCCATATCAGCTGCCCAGGCTAGGCACAAAGAGAGAAGACCACTGCTCAGATATAAAGATGTCTGCAAAACCTCAATGAAAACTTTTCTATAGATCCCAGAAATGGGGGGGACTAGCTGATGACAGAGTTGTGGGAAAGCCAAATTACGAAGGGCGCAGAGTCTTTGAGAAGAGACTTATGTACAGGCTGAACAACAAGAGAAAAGCGAAAACTCAGAAGTTGTCACAGTAAAACACTTGCCTATTGCCCGTCTGTAAAGATGAAAGGGCCATACATACATACTAAAACTAACTGTCGGGTTTCCCTCAGCTACCTGGGGGAGGGGGCTGGCTATCCACTACAGCTTGCAGTCGATTTTCTGCTGTGGAATTGACTCTTTCTCGCCCATATTGCCAGGTCGTCGGAAACATGGCAAAGTGTACTCTTGGGAGGCATTTGTAATGTCATTGACGAAGTGAAAGAGAGTCGGGTGAAGCACTCCCCCTTTGGGGGACCCCTTGCTCTAGTGTGGCCTTCATGCTTCTGTACCCATGAACCTGAACTCTTGCTGTTCTGTTCTCTAGGTATCTATCAAGCCATTGTTTTCTTCCCTTTACGCCGAAGGTGGGGTTTTTCAGTCTTAGTCCTTCTTTCCAGACTGTGTCAACGTTCTCCATATCTACAAGACCGCCAGTGTATGTTTTTTTTGGGAAACCATTTTGATTTCCTGGACAATGTACGTTATTGACCCTCGTGGATCTATATCTCCGAAGCACCTTGTGGGTGACATAAGCAGCCCTTTTGCTTTCCAAGTGCCAAGATAACCGTTTGTTCACCATACGTTCCATAAGCTTGCCCGTGCGCTTAGGAGCTTTATTGGTCTGTAACTCGCTGGGTCGGTTTATTTTTGCCTGGTTTTAGGAGGGGTATCATGGTTGCTTCTGTCGATTCTTGTGGTACTATGTCTGTTCTCCACGACATGTTGAGAACGGACAGTACAGCGGTTTTGCTGTGTTACCCAAGTTTTTAAGCATCTCATTTGTAATCCCATCTTTTCCGGGCGACTTTCTGAGTTTCAGGTCCATTGAAGCCTCTTCCATCTCGTTACTGGTGAATATGTCCGTTAGGTGACTATCGGCTTTTCTTGGCTCGCCTTGGAGAGCCCGTGCTTTTCTCTTGGTGGCATCGATTTTTTCCTTTGCTATGCTTACTCTACTGACTTCGGCATATTGTTGCATTAGAATGTTGCAGCCTTACCCGAAGACATTTTCTTTTCTTGTTCGAGGACTATTGGTGGTCTGCTGGTGTTTTCATTATTTAGCGCTTTGGCAAGTTCCCCACAGTTTATGGCCGCCCCTATCGAGGTTCAGGGATTCGGTTGTTTTGACCCAACTCTGTCGCGCTGCTCGTTTGATCTCCTTCTGTATTTTGCTGCTGCCGCCTTGTATGCAGTATTGGTCGCTAATGACTGTGCCTGTTCTGCCTCACTCCTTGTCTTCTCAAGGCCTTTTTCAAGCTTCTGAAACTCTGCTGTCCAGTATGGCTTGTAATCCTTTCGTGCACCTCTGGGGATGGTTCCCTGCCACTTTAAAGGTTGCAGTGACAGTTCCTTGCCACGATTCGCATGTTTTCTTTTTAATGCATGTTGATTCGTTCAACATTTGCATCAGTCAGTACCCCATACTGCTTCCATTTTGTTTTCTTATATTTTCCACCGGGGAACCACATTTTAGGCACTGTGAAATTGAGGTTTATTTGCAGGTTGACCAGTCATGGTCCCCTGTCTCCTAGTTGGGGGGAACCGTACGGACTATTTTGGTGGATAAGTCGCATGTTGCAAAGGCCAAGTCCGGGGTACTCGTTGTATGCCACGTCTCAGTAGGTTGGTGGATCGTCTGCGCATTGAAAAGGGAACAGGTTTTTCTCTATCTCCCAGTCTTCTACTTCTACGCCTCTGCTGTTGTTCGGGGTAGCCCCACTTCGAGCGGCTATTAAATCGCCACCACAATGCATGAAGTGTCACTGATATTCATTGCTTCGGTGACAGCGGTTTGGACAGAAGTTATACAGAAGAATATATCGTCGTTACGTGATTTGAACGCCTATGATCTCTACTGCTCCGGCGCTTCTATTTGTTCCTTCCATCTGCTTGGTTGGAATGTCATTTCTAACTAGGGTGAGGACTCCCCCTTTTGTGCCCTTCTTTATCTGTTCTGAAGGTTTGTAACCCTTAATCTCGAATCTGTGCTTGGGATTTAGATGTTTTCTAGCAACATCTATATCGTTTTCGCAAGTCTTATTGCGAGTGCTTGCTTCGTGATGGATCCCTTTCCCGCATTCCATTGGGTGATTTTTAAATTTTTGTATGGCCAATACTTGGACCATATCGAGCCAGTAACTTTAGCGGTTACCTCGTTCGTCCCGGCCGAGTTGGAGGGCGGGGACCGTCGGTAAGCATAGCGGCTCCTTCGAGGCATGGGCCGGCACTCGTCCCCCATGCGGGACTTCCAGGCGTAACACCATATCAATTTCTTTAAAGGACATATTCATGATAAAATTGGTCCATGCGCGTCAGCATGGGTAGCTACGTTACACTTTCAGGCCGTTTTGAGCACTGGTCACTTGATTTTTCGGGCGTGTATCCGTTTAAACCAGCGTTTCGGTTCGCTTCCTTTAAACCCTTTTGATTGTCCCAGCCAAAACCCAAAGGCAGTGAGTTGCCATTTTCTTCAGGAGCTCCCCTTTGATGGCCGCCCTCCCGGGCTTTAAAGCGCCATCTTCCCAACGATTGTCGTTTTACTGACCACCTTGGGTTTCCACTGTTCAGGTTTTTACGGTTTGCTCCCACAGCCTTGGTTGTCCAACCATGACACCAAAGGCAGGGGTAGTTCCTGCGAGAGAACAGAGATGGTTTCATGGGACGCTTTTCGTAAGACTTTTTGTTTCGGTCTTCGGTCAGGAAATGTGTGTGTATTTTCAGGGATTTCCAGTTTTCTGCATTGCAGTGACCACTGTTTTGTTTTGGAGCGTTGTACTCTGTTATCTAACAGTTCTTTCTGAGTATGGACATATATTTTGCGGGCTTCGTCCAGGAAATGTTGTGTTTTTTCAGGATTTCCCGTTCGATACGTTGCGTTTCAGCCACACTGTCACCACTATATTTTCGCACGCTGCTGTTTCGTGCCTAATTTAGAGGACAATCGGCCAGGAGATGTGTGAATTTTCCGGGGATTTCGCCCTGGTTTACTTTCCGTGTTTACACTTCAAGTTCTCCCGATCCTCCCCCCTTTTAGCCAGACCGGAACCTAAGTCTTTTTCCCAGGGTCACCACGTGGAGGTTTGGGGCAGGGTCTTGGTTAGCGCCCCCCTTGATAACCCTGGCTCATTTCTGCCGTGACCGTCAGCCTTTGACCTCTTTTTTCATCCAATGGATACCGTCACAATGCAACGTCAAGGAAACGAAGCAGCCGACAAACTACCCAAAAGAAGGCGGTCAATCACCCAGACTGATTGGGGATCAGTTATGAGGAAGCCAGAACAACCATCGGTTCGCACTATAGAAGCAATGAACAAAAAAATCCCCTCAGCATACAGACGTGACGGATACTATGGTCTCTCTCGCAATGAACAAGTTTCCATACTTCGCCTCCGTACCGGACACAACAGGCTCCGAGCCCACATGTTCCATAAACTTAAAATTGGCACAACTAGCCTGTGCCCCTGCAAAAAAGGCAGACATGACGGCAGAACCCACCTGTAAGACTGTCAACGGTTAGAGGTATAAGGAAAGAATCATGGCTCCAACATACAGAGCTTCGCGAAAAGCTGTACGGAGGAACGGAGTCCCTAAAATCAACAGTAAAATTCATTATAAAATTGGTTCATCAGTCTAGGCCGGGAACGAAGAGGAGAGGAGGTACAGACGAAAAAGGGGCAGAAGAAAAGAGGTCAAAGGCTCACGGTCGGCGGGAAATGAGCCAGGGTTGGAAGGGCGCCAACCAAGACCCTACCCAAACCTCCACGTGGTGACCTGGAAACAGACTTAGGTTCCGGTCTGGCTAAGGGGGGAGGGGTCAGGAGAACATGAAGTGTAAACACGGAAAAGTAAACCAGGGGCCGAAAATCCCTGGAAAATTCACACATCTCCTGGCCGATTGTCCTCTAAATTAGGGACAGAAACAGCAGCGTGCGAAATTATCTGTGGTGACAGTGTGAGCTTAGAAACGCAACGTATCGAACGAAATCCCCGAAAAAACCCACATTTCCTGGACAAAGCCCGCAAAAATATATGTCCATACTCAGAAAGAACTGTGAGATAACAGAGTACGAACGCCTCCAAACAAAAAAATGCAGAGAAATCTTAAAAAATAAAATTTCCCGGCCGAAGACCGCAAAATACTAAACTCTAATAGTGAAACAGTAGGTACCAGGGCCGCGAACAAAACAGTGGTCACTGCTGCAGAAACTGGAAATCCCTGAAAATACAAACACATTTCCTGACCGAAGACCGCAAACAAAAAATCTTACAAAGCGTCCAGAAACATAACTCTGTTCTCTCCGCAGGAACTACGGCTGCCTTGTGGGTCATGGTTGGGTACAACCAAAGGCTAAAGGGGCAAACCGTAAAAACCTGAACGAGTGACGAACCAAGGTGTTCAGTAAAACGACCGGTTCGTTGGGAAGATGGCGCTCATAAGCCCGGAGGGCAGGCCGTCTAAGGGTAGCTGCCCTGAAAGAAAAAGGCAACTCACTGCCTTGTGGGTTTTGGCTGGGGACAGTCAAAAGGGTTTAAAGGACGAACCGAGCAAACGCTGGTGAAACCGGATAACGCCGAAAGATAAGCACCAGTGCTCAAAACGGCCCGAAAGTGTAACGTAGCTACCCCTGCTGACGCTGCATGGACCAAATTTGTATCATGAATATGTCCTTTAATAATGAAATTCGATTAGTGCTGCTAGAAGTCCCCTGTCAGCGAGTGCCGGGCCCATGCCTCGAAAGGAGCCCGCTTTATGCTACTGAGTCCCGCCCCCCAACTCGGCAAGCGGAACAGGTAACCGGTTAAAGTAACTGGTTCGATACGGTCAGTATTGGCCATAACAAATTTAATATCACCCCAAAGGAATGCGGAAGGTATCCATCACAAGAAGCAGCACTCGCAATAAGACTTTGCAGTAGACGATATAGATGTTGCTGCATACAGCAAACGCATCTAAATCCCAAACACAAATTCGAGGAGCAGTAGAGATCATAGACGTTCAGATCACGTCAACGACACACATATTCTTCTGTATAACCTTTCTGTCAAGTTGCACCCCTTTTTCACTCGAAACAATGAATATCAGTGACACTTCATGCATTGTGGTCGCATTTCAATAGCCGCTTTGAGAGATGGGGCTCTCTGAAACGAACAGCAGAGCGTAGAGGTAGAAGACTGGGAGATAGAGAACAACCTGTTCCTTATCAAGCGCAGACGATCCAACCTTTCCTCGAGAACTTGCATCAACGAGTCCCCGGGCTTGGCCTTTGCCAAGCGACTTATCCACCAAAATAGTACGTACGGTTGCCCAGCAACAGAGACAGTGACCATAGACTGGTCAACCTGCAAATAAACCTCAATTTCGTACAGAGCCCAAAATGGTTGCCACGGTGGAACTACAAGAAGGCAATTGGAAGCAGTATGGGGCACTGACTGATGCAAATGTTGAACGAATCAACATGCATGAGAAGAAAAACATGCGAATCGTGGCAAGCGAACTGTCACAAGCAATCGTAGCGGGACGGGGAACCATCCCTAGAGGCGCACGAAGGTTACAAGCTCTGGGCAGCAGAGGTTCAGAAGCTTGAAAGACCTTGAGAAGACAAGGAGTGAGGCAGAACAGGCACAGTCAGTGGCAACCAATCGCTTACAAGGCGGCGAAAAATACAGAAGGGGGGTCAAACAGCGGCGCGACGATTGAGTCCAAAAACCAAATCCTGAACCTCGATAGGGACAGCCTGTAGGAAACTGCCAGAGCGCTAAATGATGAAAACACCAGCGGACACCAATAGTCTTCGAACAAGAAAAGAAGATGTCTTTTGGGGAGGGAAGCAGCAAACATTCAACGAAAAATGCGAAGTCAGCAGAGTAAGATAGCAAAGGAAAAGTCGATGCCACCAAAAGAAAGCACGCTCTCAGGCGAGCCAAGAAAAACCGATAGTCACCTAAGGACACATTCACCAGAACGAGCTGGAAGAGGGTGGGACCTGAAACTCGAAAGTCGCCCGGAAAAGATGGGTTCCAATGAGATGCTTAAAACTTGGGTAACAGGCAAAGGCCGCTCTACTGTCCGTTCTCAACATGTCTGGGAAAAAAGGCATAGTCCACAAAATGGAAAAACAAACATTTCCATCCTAAAACCAGGCAAAAAAAAACTCTCCCAGCGAGTTACAGACCAAAAGCCCTAAGATGCACGGGCACATGGAACCATGGTGAACAAACGGTTTTCTTGGACTTGGAAAGCAAAGGCTGCTTAGTCACAACAAGGAGGTTTTTGGAGATACAGATCCACAGAGGATCAAGTAACGTACATTGTCCAGGAAATCGAAGATGGTTTCCAAGAAAATAAACAGACACTGGCGGTCTTGGTAGATATGGAGAATGCGTTTGCACAGTCTGAAAAGAAGGACTAAGACTGAAACTCCTCACCCTCGGCGTAAAGGGAAGAATGTACAATTGGCTAGATAGATACCTAGAGAACAGAACAGCAAGGGTTCAGGTTCAGGGTACAAAAGCATGAAGGCCACACTGGAGCAAGGAGTCCCCAAAGGAGGAGTGCTCTCACCGACTCTCTTTCTAATATTCGTAAATGACATTGCAACATGCCTCCGGAACAAGTACCTCCAGCCATGTATGCCGACGACTTGCAATATGGGCAGAAGAGTCAATGCCCACAGCAGAAAATCGACTTCAAGCTACGTTAAATAACCTTGAAGTGTGGTCAGAAAAGTGGAATATGAAAATAAATCCTTCAAAGACCACTTACACTGTGTTCTCCAAGAACAACAAGGATTACAAGATAACGCTTAAAGTCAATGGCAGAAACTCGGGATAAAACTCCCAAAGTACCTAGGGGTACACTCGACAGAAAACTGACTTGGTGCACCCAGATTGAAAAGGTACTGCAAAACGAGGCATAGTCTAACAATGATGCGTAAACTCGAGGTTCCACTGGGAGCAAACGCCAGAATTCTAAGACACTTTACTCTGGTAGAGTGGGACCGATCCCAGAGTACGGTATAGCAGCGTAGAGCAATGCATCTAACAACAATTTTCAAAAGTGAGCAATAGTCAGAACCGTGCATGCACCATCACTGGAGCCATGAAGTCCACGCCCATCAAGGCGATGGAGACAATCACTGGCATCCAACCAATGACTGATCGAAGGGGCAAAAGTATTATACTTGCGGAAAACTCAAAAGGCTCGGGAATTTTCATCCAATGCATGAAAGAATGTATGAATTCGAAAAGAGGAGAATACAAAATCTAAGTTCGTTAAAATCTCTAACACTGACTGCAGACCATCCGGTCTTTTCCAAATGCAAAGCCAAACTAATCCTGGCAATCGACAAGTGCCCAATGGAAATTAAAATGCCAGAACTGGGAATTAATCCCAGGCATACTGAACAAAAAGGGGCCAAAAACCTCGACAAAAAATTGCAACAGAATATAAAAAGAATCAATCTAAAATG
>JADZMA010002044.1:0-13566 GCA_020796225.1 Arion vulgaris
TGTTTAAAAACCTTGTTTTTGGTCCAATTGTTCTTTGGGCTTAGTTTGTTTTAATTTCTCTATTTCTCATATTCATTTCTCAGTCTGGCAGAGCTGATATAGTCAGAATCATATCCAACTATTATGTCTTCTTGTAACGTTGAGAATCAAATATAGGACGTATTTTAGGTATGATTCATTCTGTTTGATGTGATCATCATCATTTACTTCTTAGTAGCCATGTTGCTCTATGTGTGCTCTATGTGTGCTCTATGTGTGCTCTATGTGTGCTCCATGTGTGCTCTATGTGTGCTCTATGTGTGCTCCATATTTGCTCCATGTGTGTTCCATGTGTGCTCTATGTGTGCTCTATGTGTGCTGCATGTGTGCTCCAACAACGGCTAAATACGTGGTATTACATGCAGAAACCACAGTAAGTATTCTCTCTCTCTCTCTCTGTCGCCATCACCGCTTAGACTGATGTACCAGATTTCCACATAAATTTGCTGTTGTTTTAGGGACTCAACTCGTTTAGCTCGTATTTTCCGGTCAGGTTTCGTTTCTCATGAGTTATTCAGAACGAACGTTTGTAGAGTGTCATTATCGCACGGGCTCAGTCGGCATGGCACAAGATAATAATGAGAAACTACTACGGAGATCGGAAGCGATGTACTTAAGTAGATAGAGGCCCGCGTGCCCAGCGTGTTCGTAGCGCGTTGGACTACAGGTGACTAGTCCTCTGTAAGTGCGGGTTCAACTCCGGACTGGCAGAAAAGCTACAGGTTCCCCAGATTTACGGTTTCGTGGCACCGAGCCGAAGGGTTACGATGTCCATGACACGAGCCGAAGAGCTTTCAGCCCCAAGTACTTCTGGATCGGAAAAAGTAGATAGAGATGAGATAGTGTGATGTCTCGAAGCTACTCGTAAAAGTGTACATTTTATTGACTAAGTAAAACAAGTACATGCAGTTATGGAAGGATTACATCACCGTAACAGGTGTTTCAACATTCATTCTGATCAAATAGTTTGTCCTGAGCCCAACTTTGCTGCCACCTTAATAGTCCATCGGAATTTCTCTCTCTCTCTCTCTCTCTCTCTCTCTCTCTCCATATGCCATATATCATGCCTCTGCAGCGGTCATGCTCAAACCATCAGTTACATCCTGAATTCATCTTTTCCGGGTTTTCTCTTCCTCTTTGCCGGGATGCCTCCTCCATGATGGTCTTCCCCAGCCCCTCATGTCTCTTTATATGTAGAAAATAATTTAATTTTCTCGTTCTTATTTGTAGCATCAGCCAGTTTTCTTTGATTTTGAATTCTTTCTGGATACATCTATTTTATTCTCTTCTCTGTCCATGTTTCAACGTTAGCGTTGTGATACACCTGTTGAGTAACTGTCCGGGGAAATGCACTTAACAAATATTACAATTCATTGACGTTGTTTGATCTTTTCATTGAAAAAACAACTTGCATGCAGTACAAAAATAAAAAACAACTTGCATGCAGTACAACAATAAAAACAACCTGCATGCAGTACAACAATAAAAACAACTTGCATGCAGTACAAAAATAAAATACAACTTGCATGCAGTACAAAAATAAAAATACAACTTGCATGCAGTACAAAAAAAAAAAACAACCTTGCATGCAGTACAAAATAAAAACAACTTGCATGCAGACCAATAAATAAACAACTTGCATGCAGTACAACAAAAAAAACAACTTGCATGCAGTACAAAAAAAAAAAACATCACCGTTATTGGTTTTTGGGGTTACTGAACCGACGTCATAGTACCTGAGCAGGCCCATAGGTGCTCAGTCTCAGCAAAAACGTATGCGTACTGATAGTTCTTGTGGCTCGATGGTTCAGCACACTCCTCGCTCTGTCTTTCAGGCTTCCAGTTCTACTTGTAAAACGAGTTACTACCAACTACTTAAATTTCTGAATGGATTAAACATCTATGTTTGTGTCTTCATACAATAAACAGTCATGAGGTTACCGAAGAACATTCCACTTTTCCATTCTCAACTCCCCAACAATCTATGCAGTTGACGGAAGCCTGTCAACTCTATCACAACCACAAACCCCCGCATACCTAGGACAGTTGATCCACGTAAATCGCTGGAGGTTGGAAACCTCAATGATTATGTTACATTTACCAGGAAGAGACCGGACAAATAATAAATGTACACACGAGCGATACACATACATGGTTAACTATTCTAATTAAATTATCAACCCCTGTATTACCGGGGTTCTACAAGGAGCAAAAAATAGTAACACTGCAACCTACAAGGCATGTCGTAGAGGAGACTTTTGGTAGGGGACTAGGAAGCTACCCTAGTAAATAAAAAGCGTCGCAGAAATCAAATGTACTGTGGTCGCATAACTGACACAACGTACAATCGCTCTTAGGCTCGGGTCACATACAAATCACAAAGAGTGATTAAGGTCGATTGTAGAGTTAAAATTTAAGAAGAATTAAATTTTACAATCAACTCGTTATCTTCTTCTTCTTGCCTTCACCCACTATGAATTTAGGCGCAGTATGGGTCCTCACACTTTGAATTTAGGCGCAGTATGCGATCTCACACTATGAATTTAGGCGCAGTATGCGATCTCACACTATGAATTTAGGCGCAGTATGCGATCTCACACTTTGAATTTAGGCGCAGTATGCGATCTCACACTATGAATTTAGGCGCAGTATGCGATCTCACACCTGAATTTAGGCGCAGTATGCCTTCTCACACTATGAATTTAGGCGCAGTATGATTCACATATGAATTTAGGCGCAGTATGCGATCTCGACACTATGAATTTAGGGGCAGTATGCCTTCACACACTATGAATTTAGGCGCAGTATGCCTTCACACACTATGAATTTAGGCGCAGTATGCCTTCACACACTATGAATTTAGGCGCAGTATGCGATCTCACACTATGAATTTAGGCGCAGTATGCCTTCACCACTTGAATTTAGGCACAGTATGCCTTCTCGATCTCACGTTATGAATTTAGACGCAGTATGGGCGCTTGGAACAGCTCTTCTGACTTCTTCTTCTTCTTTTCTTTGCGTTTGTTCTCACAAATTTTAATCACTCTTGTGATATATTTGATCATTACCAGACGATATCGTTGCACATTGGTTTGGCCCTATGCCCGGGCCCCCGGTCACAACAGGGGAAGCAATGTTAAAAAAGTTTTTTTACAGAGAACCACAAATATTTTACAGAGCATCCTTTCTAATTTTTTTAAAATTATCAGTGTTTGAAAATTAAAGACCTAAGCAAACAGCCCAGGATTAAATTTTTCGCCTCAGGACTTGGACTAACAAACATTAAAACCCAGAAATAAGTAAAAAGGTTTGGGTGTAGCGGCAAAAAGAAAAACAATCCTGAATCTTCCTCTCCTTACTAGAAGCCATACCACACCCCAGTGCCGAAAACAAAGTTTGGGGAAACCTCAGACCTGACCTGATGTCCTTTGGTTCCCAATAAATTAAGGGATGACCAGAAGCGAAGAAGAAAAAAGTAAGGAAGAATAGAACTTCCAGAAAAACTTACCCGGAAAATTGATTAAGATAGAAAAAAAAATTGAGAAATTTTGTATATAAAAAAGCCGAATGGCTGAAAACCTCACGGAAGGGGTATACCCAAGAAAGGGAAGACCCGGAAAATGTTCAGAAGTCGTTTAAACATGGGCGCAGGGGGTTTCAATATGAAAGAAATTCCGAAACTTTTGGGGGGGAAAAATTGTTTGGCGCTATTTAATTATGGTTTTGAATAGCTTTGATTAAAATGATTTGGAAAATTTTCCTTCACCAAATAGGCAGGCCCCCATCCCCATTTAGCGATAAAAAATTTTTTTTAAAGGCCGTTTGGGGGGCAATTTTTTGAAAACGTCCACATGTTTGGCCCAAAAATATGCTTAAAAATTTTGGGCCCCTTATGCCACCACTGTTTTGATCCCTAACAATTTAGTTGTTTCTTTAAAAATTAAAGCAATTTCTCCAAATTTTATTTAAAACCTGAATTTACCCTTTTCCCTTTAAATTTCTATTTTTTATACTTTGTACGATTTGTTAAATGATGCTAAGCATTGTTTGGGCAAATCGTTATAATTTACTTTTTTCGTCTTACGTGTGCGGTTTTTGGATCTTTTGTTTCTTCTTTTTTTTCTTTCGTTTTTTACGCCCAAATTTTTAATCCTCTTTGTGAGTTTGATCTTCCAAGCTTTTAACTTGAAAATTGGGTTTGGGTGGCCCCTAAAGAAGACTTCAAAGTTGGGAAAATGCATCCTTTCACCAAAACTCCTTTCGCCTCTTAAACATGCTACGGTAAAAAGGTTTTCTTTACAAAAATTTTGGGCCCCCCGGAAACCCTCGGCGATCTTTTTATTTAGGCAGATTAGGCCCGGTAATGGGATAAGTTAGAAAGTTATAACACGCTCACCAGTGACACGTGGTTTTAAAATTCCCCAAATTTGGGGTAAAGGGAAAACAATTCGGGTGCTGAAAATCCAAAAATTTCCGATCCTTTACTTAACATCAAATTCATATCCAATGTTAACGCTTGTGAATGGTGAAAAACTTTGGGTAAGGGAAAACTTTCAGCAAAAATTAGTAGAGGGGTTTTTCCCTTAATTCCTAATTTCTGCGGGCAAATAAAAAACAAGCAAAAAACAACGAGAACAATGGAAAATTTTGTAAAATGAATTTTAAACATATTTAAATTCTTTCAATAAATTAAATTTAATGGGAAACAGGTAACAAGCCAGCATTATTCTAAAAAATTAATAGCAAACATAGACAAGGAGAAAATTTCCCCCTTGGGGCGAAAAGAGAACAATCCGCGTTACCCCTTTTAGAGCAAACAGTTAAAAACCAGCGACCCAAATTAATTAATGACAAAAACAGTTAAAAATTCCGTTTTCCAAAATTAAAAAGAGCGAAAAAAGAGAAAGGGGTTATTCCAAAAAAATTAAAAAAAAAACTAAACGGGGAAAAAAATTTTGAAAATTTTAAATATAAAACAGATCAAAATTAGGGGGAGAGGGGGGGAAGACCCACAGAAAATTTAAATTTTCAGAATTTATTGGTAACATGGGACCCCCAATTTTTCGGCACGCCCTTTTAGAAAAATTTGAAACCCCTTTTAAAATTTTTAAAACCCCCCTCCCACCCCTATTTAATTAAAAATTGCTTTTTTATTAAAAAAATTTGGGAAAAATTTTTCTGTCTCTTCAATTTTTAAAATGTTCCATTGAAATAAAAATGAAATAAAATTCGTGTAGTTTTTGAAAAAAAAAATTAAAATTTAAAATTTTTTTGAACAAAGCTCAAAAAATTTTTAAATGCTACTGAACCCCACCACCCCCCCGGAAAAAAACCAACAGGGGACCCCCCTTTTTGAAACCAAAACCTAATAAAAGCAGTATGGTTTAAACTGGGGTAAAATAAAGTCTAATTGGACCCTCGCGCTTAAGATTTTTTTTTACTTTTCAAACGACAAATTTTAAAAATTAATTTTTGTGGTAAATGTTCCAAAAAAATATCCCTGGACAGGGGAGCTAAAGCAAGACTAAAACTTAATTTTCCGCATCGAAACATTTTTACTTTACACCAAATAACTTTCATGCCCATTTTTAAAAATTTTAACAAAATTTTTTAAAGGGGGGTAATAAATTTGGAAACACAAAATTTTAATTTTTGCTTGTACAAGATAACACCTTTTCATTTTTTAAACCTTCTGGAAAATAAGTTCAAAAACCCAATGCCCCGGAAAAGGAAGAAAAACCCCTTTAAATACAAATTTTGTTCCTTGAAAAAATCAGGGGCCTCTCATTAGGCCCATGGGGGGCCCACTTGGGGAAAAAAAAATTTCCAATATACAAAAAGTAATTAAAACTGATTTTTCCGGGGAAAATGGGCCCCAAAAAAACGAAACCCAATGAAACAATCAAAAAAATATTACATTGCTCTTTATTTAAAAACCAGAACAGTTAAAATAACATTTTTTTAGGGAAGAAATTATTTGCGTTTTTTTTTTCCTTAAATAGTTTGTAAAAAAAATATACCATTAAGTTAGGACTTTATTAAGGGCCCTTTATTTGAAGGAAAAATCCTTTTTTACAGTTCTTTTCTCGAAATTCTTTTTAAATAGTTTTGGGTTTAAACGGGCGTGACTTAATTCCCATATACAGTTTTTTTTAAAGTTAAAAATAAATTAATTATTTATTAGTCCATATACAATTCAATAAAAATTTAATTCGTTTTTCATTCATTTTAAAAGCCTACTGTTTGAAAAACTATTCGTAAAAGGAAAATTTTAAAAAGAAATAAATTGGGAAAATAAACCCCTCAAAAAAAATTCCAAAACTAACCCAAATTTTTCCCCAAAAATTTTGGGGCCCAACGGAACTTTTACATTTTTCCCTTTTGGGAAATATTGCTTAATAATTTTCAAGGTTTTTCCTTTTGGGGGGGTTTTTCCAACCCAAGGGGGAAATATTTGTTTTTTTCGGAAATAAATTAAAAATACTAAAGTAGAAACGATTCCCTGAATGGTAAGGCAAAACAGGAAAGAAAAATAAAATGAATATTGGCCCTGACTACATTGTTTTATAAAAAAAAAAAAGAAAAAACCCCTTTCACAAAATCTTTGGCGTTGAGTTAGGGTCCCTTACAATTTGCCTTTCCCCATAGTAACTTAAATTTTCCCATAATAAATTTTTTTGAACCCGGTACAAAGTCCAAAAAATGACGGAAAAAAATACCCTGTTCACTTTTGTTCAAATTTTCCATCCACCTTCTACCTGTTTACCAATAGAAAAACCCGGAATTCAAATATTAAAAAAAATTGTTTCAAAGTGTTCCCAAAAAACAAACTTCATATGCAAAGTGATTCCCTAAACAAACGTATTTTCAAATGGCCCCCAATGGAAAAATCTCTTTAAAAGTTTCCCTAGAAAAACGGCATATGTCAAAGTTTTTTCAATGGAAAAACTCATTTAAAAGTTTCCCTGGAAAAAATTTTTTTGCATATGTAGGGGTTTTAAAAAACAAACCCCCATATTCAAAAGGCCCAATAGAACAAACTCTGAATTTTTTGGGGCCCCAATGGAAAAACAAACTTCATTTCAAATTTTCCCAAAAGAAAAAACGTCTTTTCCCAAGGGTTTTCCCAAAAAACAAACGCCCATATTCAGGTTTCCAATAAACAAACTGGCAATTTTGGGTTTCCCCAATGAACAACTGGCTGATATGTCAAAGGGGTTTTTCCCAAATAGAAAAAAATGCGAAATTTTAAAATTTTTTAATAAACAAACCTGATAGAAAATGTTCCCAATAGAAAAATGCCGCATTCAAATATTCCAATGCAAACTGCGAAGTAAAAGGGATTTGAACAAACTGTTTTAATTAAAGGGGTTCCCAATAGAAAAACTGCTGAATGTAGGATTCCCAATGAACAAACGGCATTTTCCCGGGTTCCAAATGGAAAAATGTCTTTCGTGGTTCCCAATAGAACCTGTGCTATGTCAAAGTGGTTCCCCAATGGAAAAAAAACTCTATATGTCAAAGTGATTCAAATAGCAAATGCTGATTGAAAGGATTCCAGAAAAAAATCCCTTTTCCCGGGTTAAAGGAAAAACCCCAAATTTTAAAATGGAAGTCGCTTGCGCGTTCTAAGGTTTGGTTAATCCGGGAGTAAATCTGCAATTTTTTTAAGACCCTGGGAATTTGCGGGTTTGGTTTGTGCTTTATTCAATATCTTGGCAATCAGCGTGCCGTCAAAGGAGATGATTCGGCCATCAGGGAAAAAGAGGTAAATAAGTCAATCTTTCTTTTTTAAACCGTTGTTGACTTTTTCGAACCTCTATTTTACGTTGTTTTAAAAGTTATGCGCATAAAAGTGAAACTCGATTTCTTTATTTTTTTTATTTACAAAGGGTAGTTCCCCTGGTCTATCCCCCTTGCCTTTTACAAATGGTAGGTCGCAGTTTCTAGTCTTTTCCCCCCTTGAAGCCCGGAACCCTGGAGGCCCCGTTAAACTTATATTTTGACCTCATAGGTTCTATTAAGCATTAATCAATATGAAATAAATTTAATCTAATGAACTATTTCCTAGTATTAGTCACACAGTATTGACATCTGACATTGTATATCAATGATGACTCTTTGATTGACGCTGAACGTTGAACTCAAACAATTAATCTTGCATTGAAAAATCTCCCTCTTCAAAAAAAATAAAATCAAATTTGGCCCCAAAAAAAGTAAATTTTAAACGCCCTGTGTGTTTCTGTATTGATGTGTAAAGAAATCGATTTTTATTTTGGAAGGGGGGTGTCTTGGCGAACACATATGTGTAAGTTTTACCATCATCGATCTCTTTCCGGGGAATGCTACCCAGTAAATAAAAAAGTGTGAAATGGATGTGCTCCACCCCATCCCAAACGGCAAACCAAATCACTCTTAAGCTCAGATCACAAACAAAAAAGTGGTTTAATAAGTGGTCGATATGAGTCTTTCCCAGAAAAAGAAGAAGATCTTCGTTCTGTTCATTAACTTTATCGGTAATTTATTTATTTAAATAAATGTTCTATTCTTTGTTTTTTTTAATTTTTCGATAAATTATCAACATTATTATGAATATATCCCAGAAATTTAGTAGATAAAAACCCATTCGGTTGTTCTTTTATTCATAATTAGGATTCTGTCTCAAATTTTTTCCATTTAACCCTTCGGTAATTTCCTGTTTTTCTCTGTTGTTAAAGGAAGACTTTTTTGGGACAATTATAACTAATTTTGTTTTCTTATTTTTTTAAATAAACATTCTTTTTTGAGATTTTTTTTTTTTTTTCAGCTTTTTCTTTGTTTTTCTCTTGGCCAGGCTTGTAAAAAATGTTTATTTTCGTATCATGAGATGTGATAAGTAAATTTCTAACGTTTGGGGATTATTGGTTGGTTGGTTGTTTTTAATTGATTGATTTCTGAATGATTGATTGATTATTTATGATTAATTTGATTGATTGATTGATTGTTGTGACATCATCATTGCACTTTAGTAAGCAATCTGTTTGCCCGATCTTTTTTTCACAGGAAGATTTTTAAAGTCTAGCCCTTAGCACCGGGCGAGGGCCACGATGTATTTTAAAAAAATTTTGTAGGGAATATTTTTTTTTAAAACTTTTCTAATGAATTTGCCCTGGAGGGTCTTTCCAGCCCGCTTTTCCCGATTTTGAACCCCCAAGGATTCTTTTACGTGCTCAAATTTCATGAGACCTGTTTTATCGTCCGTCCCCAATGGGACTAGGGTTTCTATATCACCGCACTGAGAACAGGTTTCGGGAAAAAAATTTCCACATGGCCCCACGAGAGAACCGACCTTTCACGGGATCAAACCTCGGACAAAAGAGCCCTTTCATGTTTATTTTTAGGCCCAGAGAATAACCAATTTTCAAAACCACGAAAACATCCTCCCCTTTTTCTTTTTTTTGCCCCGGGGAGACGACATTTAACTATGGGCCCGAAGGGACGACCCTTTTTAATCTGGAAGGGAGAGACCGGACCCAAAACCTTTTTTCTGGCCCCCAGAGACCAGTCCTTCCCTACCCCCACCCGGGTTTTTTTTAAATTTTATTTTTTTAAAACGAACCCTAATTAAAAAAGAAAACCCCAAAAAAATTAGCCAAAAGGAGAAGGGGCCCCACAATGGGGGGGACAAAAAGAGACCTTTTAGAAAGAAGACATCAAACCCCAAAGTAAACATAAAACAAAACTCTTAGAAACAAAAAATAAAAATTTTTTTTTTAAAAGCCACAGGGGACACAAAACTTACCAAAGACGTGTCCTCGGGCAAACACATAACAAAGCAAAAACGTCAAAAAACCCCCCGGAAAACAGAGGGAAAAAAAACACTTTTAGGCCCAAAACAAAATTCCTTTTTTCCCGCCACGGAGGTAAAACAGGAAAGAGAAAAAAATCAAATGGTACAACCCTCCTGGAGTTTTTCCCAATCCTTGGGAAGGGGAAAACTTAAGATGGTCTTAAACCCATCTTTTTCTTTTTCTTTTCCCTGCGTTTTCAACTTATTTCTTTGTGGTTTGATGTGTCGGTCTAAGCGATTGTGTTAAATGTAATTGATTAATTTCAATATTGTTGCCCAAAATTATGAAAATCATTTCTTTTTTCTAGTCTCCTATTTTTTTTTTTCCTTTTTCTTTTTTTTCCGCCGCCAATAAAAAATTAAACGGGCTTTTTGGCAACAAAAGTGTTATCTCGCCCTTGTATTTCGGGGCCCTTTATGAATTCCAATTTTGGGAAACATCTTATTCATTAAACACAAATTTTGCTTACCTTTTTGTTTTTACCTTTAACCCCTTAAAAAAATTTTGTATTTTAAAATTTTTGGTCAAACCCATTCGTTAAAAAGACGCCCGCAAAGGCAGAAATTTTATCTTTTTTTTGATTCCCCCTTTTATCGGGGGATAACCGTTTTAAAAAAAGGGGAATCATTTTGGGCCCCCAACCCGTGTTGGCCCCAAGGTCAAAGTTTCACTGAGAGGGGTCGGGCGGTTCTGGAAGAGGTCAATTTTCCTTTTTCCCTTAAAAAGATGGCCTACCCAAAACTTATAAAAACCAAAATTTTTGGTTTTAAATTTTTATTGATTTTTTCCAAAAAAATTTCCTTAAATTAATTTGTTTCCAGGGCCTTTGTTTTCTTAATTCAGAGTTTGCCCTTTCTTTTTTTGGGTTTTTTTTTTTTCTTTTTCTCTTTTTTTTTCCCCAAAAAAAATGAAAACTTTTAGGGCTTTTGTTTCCTTCATAAAAGGGTTTTTTTTTCTTTCGCCCTTTTTTCTTGTTATTTTGGGTTATTTCATTTTATGTTTAAGTTCAAAGAGGGGCCCCACAAATCTCTTTTATTTTTTTTTCTTTTTCGTTCCCAAATTTTAACCTTTTTTAAAAAATTTTCTTTTTAACCCAGTTTGTTTTGTTTTTTCCTTTTTAAACCTTTCTTTTTTATTTTTAAGGTTAGGTAAACATCTTTTTACTCTTTTTTATTTTTTTATAGTCTATATCAAATTTAATTTTTTTGGGGGTTTTCTTTTCAACCCAACCCCCGTTTTTTTAGGAAAAATAAATTAAAACTTTTTCGTTTTTTTAGTTTACTTTTAAGGGCTTTTAATTTTCTTTTTTGTTTAAAAAATAACTTTAATTTTCCCCTTGTTTTGGGGAGGAAGAATTTTATCCCTTTCCTTCTTGTTTTATGTTTTTTTAGTCATATTAATGTTTTTTTTCCCCTTTGAGAATTGTTTTCATAATCAAGTTTTCCTTTTTCTTTTTTTAGTTTTGTTTTTATGCTTTAACTCTTTTTTGTTTATTTTTAAACAAATAAAGGCTTTTAATTTTTCTTGTTTTTTTTTTTGGTTTTAAATTTTTTAATTTAATTTCTTTTTTTGTTTTTTGTTATAATTAATTTTTAATTTCCCCTTTTTATGTTTATTGTAACAAACTATTTTTCTTTCTTTTTATTTTATTTTTAAAATTTATTTTTTTAATTTTCTGTTTTTTTTAAACATATTATCATAGTTTTAACCTTTTTTGTTTTTTTATTGTGATTATCATATTTTTCAAATATTCCTAATTCTTCTTCCGTTTGGCTATAAATTCAAAAAATTGTGGCGCTTTTGATGATTTCTGGGAAGGCTGCTTTCAAAAATGTCCCCTGTCATACAGGCACCCTTCCCCAACTTTAGAGGTACGTAAATTAGATAACTAAGTAAATGCTAGAAACCATAAAGAAAACGCTGCAGTAAAAAAAAATTTACTAACGAAGATTTTGACAAAGCTGAGATACTTAACAATACAAGGAAAAAAAAATGAAAGTAATTAGATAAACTGGCCAAAAAATATTTGTCAACTTTTTAAACACTAACTTTCTAAATCCGTATTCTATTTGTTTTTTAGAAGATTTTTTATAAATATTATTAATTTAGATCAGAAAAAAGAGCCCCTCGACAAGTCCTTTTTGGTCACCAGTTGGGAAAAAAAAACGTGGAAGACCAAAGCCACTTTTCGAAGAACCATCCAAAAGAAAGTAAACTTTGGGATGTAAACCATACAAGACCCCAACTGCTAAAAAAAACCCACACGGGAAATCAAAACCTCTGCCTAGTCGCCGGCTCAAAAGGAAAAAATTTTCCTTCAATCTAAGTGCATAGTACGTATCTATTAATTCCAAATATTACTATGTTGTCTATTCCCCCCTATAACATGGTGCACTTAATTTTTAACATGGTGCACTTAATAGTATATAACAGTTCAAACTTTTAAAACATGGTGTTTTAATTAATTGATGTATTTTAATCATAATAAATGGTGTTTTAATAAAAAAAAAGGGATGGTGTATTTAATCATAAAAAGATTATTTAACTTTAATATAACAGGGTACTTAATATATAAAATGGTATTAAAAAATTTTAAAGGGTTTACTTAATCATAATAAATGGTATTAATAATTAAACAAATCACTTAATCATAAATAACATGGTGCACTAATCATAAAAAAAGATGGTTTTTAATCATATTTTAAATGGTCACTTTCACCTTTAAAAACTTTTAATCAAAAAAACCAGGGGTTATTTATCATATAAATTGGTCATTTAATCATATAAACATGGTGCACTTAATCAAAATAACATGTGTATTTATCATATATAAATGGACCTAATCGTAAAAGTTTGCATTTAATCATAAAAAACTTTGACACTTAATCATCTAAAACGGTCACTAATAACCTAGAAAGGTGCATTTAAATTATATATAACATGGTACCTAATCGTAGAACCGGTGCTTTAACCCCAAATAAGAGGGGCATTTAATCACCAAAAATGATCTTTTAATCAAATATAATAGGTAGCACTTTTTCTTCATAACATGGTACAAAACTAGGGCACAACTATCTATCTCCCTTTTTAAAAGGGAGATAGGTCAGATAGAAACAATGACGTCACACAAATATCCTCCGCTGAATCAATAGACCCCGAACAATTACTTCACTTCCGTTTTCGCACTTTCTTAACATTTCAAATGACTTTTCCTTACCCCGTTTTTTTGGGGGAAGTTTTTTCTTAAGAACAATTTATGTTTGTTCCCGGCCCAAAAGGGGGGGGGCTCTAAAATATTTTTAAAACCCTTCCTTTTGCCCGGGATCTAACTTTTCAAACAATTCTTATGTTTAAATTTTGACACCAAAAGGTCGACAGCTCAGACGGGAAACCAAAAAATTTCTGTTTAATGTGGTTGATTTTTATATTTTTCATAAACATATAATTTTTTTGTAGTTTTACTATTTTTTGAGTCCATGGTTTTTTTATTGATGAAAAATATTAATAATCCCTTTTGTTAAACTGAATTTGTAACATAATAAAATTTGATTTAGCATTTTTGTTTTTTTTAACATGAATTCGCTTATACAAAATACTGATGCGAGATCCCCCGGTTGGGTGTTTTTTTTTTCTATAATTTTACCGTCGTTACCTGTACTTCCCCCATGTTATCAAGTCACGGTTTTTGTTTTTTTCC
>JADZMA010002045.1:0-13565 GCA_020796225.1 Arion vulgaris
GATCAAAAGAATGAAAGATTACAAATCGGTCAGAAATGGGTTACAGGTCTGTAAGGATACCAGTTAAGTAAATAAACACGACAAACTGGCATGCATGTGTCATGGGCCAAGTCGGTGCATCACGTTTCGACCCTTTTACATGTTCAGTAAACTGTGACTTCTGACACTTGGTCTAATCTGTGCGCTAGTTGTCCAGACAAAATTTAACCCTTTCAATCCGTAATTTATCTCCCCCTACCCCCTTCCCCACCGTCCCGTTTTCCCCGAACTCATTTATATTGCATTGTTTATGGGGACCCAGGTTAAGAGAAGAAAATGGCGATGGTTCGGGCATATCCTACAGAAGATACAGACGAGTGTCACTAGACAAGCACTTGAGTGGAACCCGCAAGGAAAACGAAAAGAGGAAGCCCTATACAGACCTGGATAGGTAGTCTTCTTGAGGAACTGAAGAAGGATGGACTATCCTGGGAGGCCTTAGAGAAAACGGACAGAGACCAGGAAAAGTGGTAAACTGCTGTGGTCCTATGCTCCACGAGGAGCGGAGAGGAACAACACAAGGAAGCAATGGTTGTCGACGTGATGTCCATCGCCAATGGTCCATCGCCTGCCTCCGACTTTTACCCCCAAAATCCTGTCTAGCTACGATATTTTGCAATAAGTCACATGGTATGAAAACAAGTTCTGGACGTTACTTCTTCTTCTTCTTTGCGTTCGTTCTTTACAACCAATTTTAATCACTTTTGTGATATGTTTGATCTTGCCAACGTATACGTTGCACTTTGGGTTTGGTAGGTCCCAAACGCTAGACTTCTACACGTTTAGGACACATGCTTCCGATTTCAGCCAAACCTCCTTAGTCGCCTCTACGACATGCGTGGCAGGTAACAGTGGTTCTATTCTTGACACCCTAAATTTGGGCCCGGTAACCACTGGGGACTAGACTTACTAAAGCAGCACTTGTACTTGCCACTATCTGGGATCGCTTGATTTATAATGTAGTTCCTTTTACTTCTTACTATGGCTGTTCCAGAATCGAGGATACTGCATGTAGGACACCCCTCATAAGTGGTGGTCGGTTCCTTTCAATAAAAAAAAGCCGCCCAAAGCCGAAGGATAAACTTCATGCATGGGGGTTTTACCCCATATGACTCAGTCCCTCTCCGCAGAGATGGCACGCTACCTGCCTAGAGTATTGCACAAAGCGCGAACTCCGTAGCTCCGCAACAATCTTTTGGGTTACCTGGAGAAAATACACCCGTGAACAGAACGGGAGTTCGGATTCGAATCCACAACCTTCGTAACGCAATGCTAAAGCTTAATCACTTAGTCACATATATCCATGTAAGAGCTTATTTTCAATCCGTCGTTTAGAAGCCCCCCTCCCATCCTCCCTGCGAATCAGACAATCTGTCAGTCAGGTACCAAATTTAAGCTGCTAGGATTGGACAATCTGCCGTACCAGGATTGACCATTCTCTTCTTTTGGTGTAAATCCTGCGCCGTGCACTTAATCCAAGTTTGTATAAGTGTAATTATAAACAAAAGAACGAAGTAATGAAGGACTGAAAGAAATGACATGGAGACACGGACTAAGGAAAGTTATAAACAAAGCAATTACTTTTTGTTTATTGCCGTTGCCATGGACGGACTTATTGGCGCCAGAAGACAAAGGAGAATTAACTCTTAGAAACAAAATTATCTTATCTTGATTGTTTTGGAGTGAGATTTGAACAACGTACGTAGGAGGATTGCTAAAAGCGTGGAGTGTGTTTATAATTAATTTATTATTAAATATATTAAATAAAACAAGATTGTATTTCTGATGTTCGACTTTGGTACAGACAAAAGGAGTGTTTTACATTTGGAACAGACAAAAGGAATGTTTTACATTTGGAACAGACAAAAGGAATGTTTTACATTTGGAACAGACAAAAGGTGAAACACGTACAAACAAAGTACTATAGTTTTACAAAAACAGAAACAGTGACCTTATTTCGATAACAGAAAAAAGGAGTGTTTTACATTTGGAACAGACAAAAGGAATGTTTTACATTTGGAACAAACAAAAGGAATGTTTTACATTTGGAACAGACAAAAGGAATGTTTTACATTTGGAACAGACAAAAGGAAAGTTTTACATTTGGAACAGACAAAAGACCCATCGATAAAACCCATTAAAAAAAGTAAAAGACTTAACATACCTTAAATAAATAAATCGTGGCATATCCTTTACAGGATGTTGATTTTCTGGGACACCACTTATACGTTCATTAGTTTGCCTTGCTTTCTGAACGGTGAGGTCTATTTTACCTTTCTTAAAATTCCTACGGAACGAATTTGATTCCAAACTACCTGCCGGGGAGTTTGAACCAGGTACACTTGGGTTGTAATCGAGCTGACTGCGAGGCCCACAATATTGTACATTAAAAAAAACCCACTACTGAAGATTGAGATTGAGAAACACATTTTTTGTCTTGAAATTCTGATTAAAGTTAAAGCCATAGTCGTAAAATAGGGCACCAGGGATGTATAACGCTGGCGCCATGGTGCCCACGGCCGCCACGTTGGACAGCGTTGCTGAAGAGCATCTCTGGTTATATCATTGTTGAGATTTCTTGGACATGTCACATAATTGATAGTTTATTCACGCAAACCTATTAGCTTCATTGTTTATCACTGGTCTGGGGCAGTGCCTACATCATCAACAAATTATTGTCATAAAACAGAGGACGATGGAGATGGACTGAGCTAGGATGTCGTCATGGGCATCCATAAGCTAAGGCTATGGGGGTGGAAGGGGTGGGAGGGGAAACAAGTGCCGTCGCCACTGGAAAATGACTTTTTGATAAAACAGTTTAATGTGAAAATTATCAGGAAAAAGCGTTCGACTGCGTAGACAGAAACAAGTTGTAGAAAGTATTGTCAATCTATGGCGTTAATATTTTCCATCTAGCTATTTGTTTACTGTCCATGACTCGTCACCCGTATGCCAGTATTGGTTCTATGTAGCACTGTATAACTCTCATTCTGATCTCAATTAACATTTGCATATAATGCTTCTCATTTTCTGGGACACAGCTTTGACCTGCCCTATCCTGCTATGTTGAATAATACAGATGTTTAATACATACAGACATGACCATGTATATTTTATATTAATTTTATGCTTTTTCATTAAACAATTCTTGAGAACACCGACCGATGTTGTTCATTACTTTCTGAACATACCTCGTATATTCCTATTGAATTTTGCTTTTTAAAAGACAAAACGGGTGATGGAACAGGTCTCATCCTGAGATCAAAGACACTAGAGAACAGGTCTCATCCTGAGATCAAAGACACTAGAGAACAGGTCTCATCCTGAGAGCAAAGACACTAGAGAACAGGTCTCATCCTGAGAGCAAAGACACTAGAGAACAGGTCTCATCCTGAGAGCAAAGACACTAGAGAACAGGTCTCATCCTAAATCAAAGACACTAGAGAACAGGTCTCATCCTGAGATCAAAGACACTAGAGAACAGGTCTCATCCTGAGAGCAAAGACACTAGAGAACAGGTCTCATCCTGAGATCAAAGACACTAGAGAACAGGTCCCATCCTGAGATCAAAGACACTAGAGAACAGGTCTCATCCTGAGAGCAAAGACACTAGAGAACAGGTCTCATCCTGAGAGCAAAGACACTAGAACACATTGACACCTTATAGCCCCACCCGAGTTGACCCATATATACACAAAAGGATCATTTGGCACAACAGCGAGGAAAGGAGGGGTCGGAACCATCATCATACTCCAAGACGGCATCACAATAAAAAATTCAAATGTCACCGGAGAACTCTCAACAAAATTTAGAACCGAACAACAGACAATTGTCGATGCCACAAAAATACTGTAAAAAAGAAACATACAAAAGAACAAATGTATCTTCCTTTGCGACTGCATGTCAATTCTGCAGGCTACACAAAGGGAGCCACAAGATAACATGGAAAGAGAGCTGATACTACAGCTAAACAAGCTTTCAGAACACAACAAAATTATTCTCCAGTGGATACCAGCCACTGTGGCGTACCAGGAAATGAGAGAGCAGACATGCTGGCTAAGGAGGAACAAAACTTAACAACACAAACACCCAGTGTCACTACCAGAAATCAAGACACATATTAAGCGAAAGTACAAAGAGTTGTGGAGGCAACAAACCCACAGCAAACACTCACAAGATCCCATCAGCAGACTAAACAGAAAACAGCACACAACAATCTTTCATCTAAGAACAGGTCACTGCAGGCTCAACCACCACATGCACAGAATAAAGCCTGCTCAGACTGCTCAGTGCATGTCAGATAGAAACACTGACTCCAGAGCACATCCTGCAGTCATGTCCATCATACATACACCAACAAAGCGAAACATAGCTTCATGAACATAGCTTATAGAGCATGCAAAGGGCAACTCTTGAGGAACTTCAACTGACATGCAGCTTCATAGAGGCACCCCACCTCATGATTTAGACGAGCATACAAAACCGAACTCAAGAAGAAGAAGAAAAGCTAAAATTATGGTTGTTCTGTTGTGAACAGTCGGCAGCGTGGAGACTTCCTAGTCAGAGTCAACTATAAACTTATCGAAGAGCTGGCTGTGCATTAGCTGAGAAGAAACGAGACGGAAGGAATATTTTGTATACTGTGGCTGGTCTACATAATATTTGCTTTCTTGACTGGCACATCGCTGTAGGCTAGTTCTTTGACGCAAACCGATCACACAGAGCGGCTAAACCACTTACGTAACCAACAACATTTGATAAGCTAGAAAACTTTACATAATTCTGAACCTTTGAAAGGGAGTTAAATGGACAAAACAAAATACTTGCACATATTTCACAATTTACGCGGTTGCATCCCTTAGACTGTTATGAAATGAAAATCGTGCTATCCCCTTTACAGGGCGTAACCATGAGCCACAGTAAACGAGATGTTGCCTTTCTAGACCACTTATACATTCAGTAGTTTACCATTGCTTTCTGAACGGTGTGGTCTATTTTACCTTTGTAAAATCCCAAGGAAACGAATTTGCTTCCAAATTTGCCAATCTTGTAGTTTAATTAAACCAGGTAAGCTTGGGTTTGTAATCGAACTACTACATACGTTGGCAGACTGTTATACCTTATTTCAAAATATTCATACTTGTACTACCATGGCCATCCACAGGTAATAATAGCGGTCCGTAGCACGCGATGATGACAACAGCATCAGACGTGTGCTGCTGCACATCTCTGGCCTACCGATAGGTAGATTTCTGTCACAGCCAACTCTAATATTGGGCCTCATATATTGACCGGAAAACCCTGACCTAGTTTCACTTGGAGAGGGTGGGGGCTGGAATGTTTATGCTTTGATAGAACACTGCAAGCTTTTTGCAATTTACTCAATTCTGTAAGTCTATGGTTATTTATTGTTAAAAAACATTCATAATATTCTTCTTCTTCAGCGATCTCTGGTCATGCGCTTAATTTACTGTGGACCACAAACTGGGCAGACAGCTTCAGGTCTGTCAGGCTTCCCCAAAGCTTAGTTTTCAGGTCGACTGGTGTGGCCACATGTTGCTTCTCAGCTCACACAGAAGAGGACAGTCTTGCAGGATATGCTCTGGGGTCTGTTCTGCCTGCTGACACTGGCAGAGAGCTGTTTGACTTATTCCTAGTCTGTATAAGTGTTTGTAGAGTCTGCAGTGTCCGGGCGTAGTCGAAATATAATGACCTGGTCTGTTCTGCTTAGGTCTTTGAGGAGTCTTTTCCATAATCATATCCAGTGTTTGTCTTCCAGTCTACTGCAGATTTTCTCTGTATGAGGGTTTTGACCTCTTGAAAAGACAAGGGTTGTCAAATTTCTCTTGGTACTTGCCCTCTTAGCTAAGACATCAGCACTCTTATTGCCTGCAATGCCACAGTGAGATGGAATCCACTGCAAGTGAATTTCTGCTTTTCTGAAAGCTAGCTTCTTTTAGGTTTTTTACTCATAATATTGATATTCATTATTGTTAAACTTAATTTGTTGTATAATATAACCTTGATTTAGCGTGTTGGATTGATTTCAAAATGAATTCGTATATATACAACAATACTGGAATGCGAGGTCACGTGACCGGTTGGGGTCTTATTTCCTACAATTTTTGCCCGAGTCCGCCGGCCGTATGAGTTTATAGTTGGCTGTGATTTCTGCTAACAGATTCAAGAAGCTAGTCTTTTGGCTAGTCGATACGAGAATGGAGAAACGAAAATAGATACATTTTCTAGAACAGCTCAAACAATAGAACTTTAAGTCGCCCGAGTGGTTACCGGGCCCAAATTTGGGGTGTAAAGAATAGAACCACTGTTACCTGCCACGCATGTCGTAACAGGCGACTAAGAAGGTTTGGCTGAAATCGGATGCATGTGTCCTAAATGTGTAGAAGTCTATGCGTTTAGGGGCCTACCAAACCAATGTGCAACGTATACACGTTCTTGGCAAAGATCAAACATATCACAAAGAGTGATTAAAATTGGTTGAAAGAACGAACGCAAAGAAGAAGAACTTTAAGTTAGTATTGTAAAAACAAAAGTAATGAGATATTTTTTAAAAATCAGAAAACCAAAATGTATTACAACATAGATTCTCAAACTTTTTCTGCCGACCGCCCACTTTGCACGACATAAACTTTGTAACGCGCCCTTCCCAATATAACAGTTTGTCAACGCCCCGCCCCCACCCATATATATATATATATATATATATATACACATGATCTATTTTCACTTTGACATAGAAAATTGATATATATTTCTGTCATACATGGTTAAATTTCAAATGATTATATACATGAAGTAGAAAATTGATGAAAATGTGGATCGTGTAAGATGGGCACAAGATGAACTAAAATGCATAATTCAAATTTTTAATGATTATTCAATCGCAAAATCACGAACCCCCAAATGCTTCTGAACCCACTATCACCCCCTGGAAGGTTTCATCGCCCACTGGGGCGGTACCACCCACTTTGGGAACCCATGTAATACAAGATCAAATAGAGAAAGTTCAGAATTTTGTTTAACTGGGAACTTGAAATATACTTTTGATTCTCCGCAAGAAGTTATTTCTCATTTGTCACGTGTGTTGGCCTGCACGCTCTGATATAACTTTAAAAAAAGGCTCGTCCTTAGGTTGAAAGTGACATTCCTCGGCATCTTCATCATCATCAAATAGTTTGTCATGAACAGAACTTTGCCACCCCAACAGTCCTCTGGAATTTCTCTCTCCCATAGACCAGATGTCCTGCCTCTGCAGCCGTCATGTTCAAACAATCAGTTACATCCTGAATCCATCTTTTCCGTGGTCTTCCTCTCCTTCTCTTGTGCCAGGTATGCCTCCTTCATGATGATCTATTTGTTTTTCTGTCCAAGATATCTGAACTCTTCAGCAACACTTATATTCAATCACATATATGTTTTTCACTAGTTTTTATAATCGTACATGCATACTCTTGCCTACAGTCAATTCCCACAGATCTTTAACTCATACAGTCTTTATTAATTCCATACAGTCTTTTTAATTCCACATAATTCCCATACAGTCTTTAATTTCCATAACACTTAACCAACTTGGTAAGACAGTATCTCAGGATGGCGATTAGAAAAGGACACCACTGGAATTATCACCTCTGGATCGGAATAAAGTTTGCCTGAATTGTAAGGTACTCTGGTAATAAGGAAAGCAAGCCTTCACGCAAAAATTAGTCAGAGACTTCATATTATACCCCCTATCTACGTCTGAATGGATTAAATGGTTTGGCCACCTGATAAGAATGCCCTGATATTCGCCTACCACAGAGAGCCACACAGAAAAATTAAAACATGTGCAAAGAAAGAGGAAGACCACGCAAAAATGGAGCGACGGCATCAAGAACAACCTTACGAAAAAGAATATCAGCTTACAAAGTGCCTTAAAACAAGCACAGGACAAGATCACATACGTTCTCCTCCCAAACACTTCTATAAAGAAGTCAATGAAAGGAGATGTAAGGTGGACTCAGCAGGCAAAGCGGGGGGCTGATTTATCAAGAAAACAAAGTTAAACTGTCACCATGTTCAACAAAATCTGGAACGTCATTTCCAGTGATCCCTGATCTCAGTGTAGGTGAGATCGAGTTCATAGTCATATCGGAGACAGACCTGCTGCCTTGCAGGTCGGGGGACAACCAAAGGCTGACGGAGACAAAACCCTAGTAAACGCTGGCTGAAACCGGCACATCGCCGAAGATAAGCCAGAGCTCCAAATGGCGCTGAATGATGTGCCCAAAACCCCACCCATGCTAAGGCAGAATGAATCAGATTTCCACATGAAAAAAATTTTAATGGAAATCTGGTACCCAGTCTAAGTGGTGATCGCGAAAAGAAAGAAGATAAAGGAACAGACGATAAAACTGTAGGCCCTGTGTTTAGGTTGAGCAGTGTCAAGGAACCACTGAAATGTAAAATTCGAAAAGAGTATGCTACAAATTCATGGTTGTAAAACTTTATTAAAAGTGGCAATACAATTTCTCATGCGATGTAAGAAAATAAACAAATCTGAGGCGGTCAGACCGGATTAAATCAGATCTGGAGAAAATCGTTTGGATGGCTGCGGTAATACTGGAGCTAATGGGCGATTGAAAAAGACAGGTATAGCAGTATTACAAAAGTAATGAAAATTAATTATAAATATGAAAAAAAAACAACTCAACGTTTCGGTGTTTTTTTATTTTTATATTTTATCATTAATTTTCATTGCTTATGTAAAACTGCTATACCTGTCTTGTTTAATCGCTTATTAATTTCTATAAATTTTCACCATCCTTAAAATTATATCAGAACCATACCATTGCTACGGAGTTCTTCACTGTCGCTGAGATCTTCCTGAGTAAATAATAGTTTGGAAAAATATTTATTCAAATATAGGTATAGTTTTACAGCTATGCATCAATAAAAAAAACCCCAAACAATCAATCAATCAATCAATTCCCAAACAATCTTTTCTAAGCTCGATAATTTCCACTTGTTCCACTTTTTGGGGTTTTGTGTGCTGCGAGCCTAAGAGGATTGTACGTTGTGAGTTATGCGCCTCGTAGGCCAGCACATCCGATTTCGTGACGTTTTATTTACTTGCGGCGCTTCCCCAGCCCGTCACCTCTTACGACATGCCATGTAGGTCAGTGTTATATTTTGTTCTCACCTGGCGAGCCGCGGTAATGCACGGGCGAATCAGTCAAACCATTGTTGAGATATCTTGATCACTGACGAATCACATGCATGTAGGCTGGTATCTGCATGTGCTTAAGTTGTTCTTTTATCGATAATGTGTTCCATTTATCTGGCCTTGGAGGAAGGAGGATCTTTCTGATGTCTTCTAGTGCTTGACACTTGAAGAGGTTGTTACGGTTTCTATGATGGATGTGCACACAGTTGGCACTCTGGAGTGTGTTGTGGATGAATTCTTTTCAAGTGATTATTAAGTGTTATTTGTTGGGTTCGGAGTCTAAAAATGGTGCTCTGATCTCTTTTTGTAAGGTGGTTGATGTTGTCATTAAGGTTAGGGCTGGCATGGCTGCACCTCTCTTCCCGTGTCTCCCATGACCCATCTGTTCAGCCAAATTTCTTTATTTGTTGTCATTAGGATTTGCTTTGCTGTATGGAAGGAATAAATGATGGATGAAAGTTTATGATATAACTTTCGGCTCTTGTTTAATCACTATATCATAGTGATTAGTGCACGCACTTTATAGGAGCGTAGCCTTGGTTCAATTTCTTCAGTGGGAATTCTTTTTTGAGATCACAACTGTTCTAAAGTCGATCCAGCCTCAATTGGGTACACGAGAAGAGCTGAGGGGTAAATGTGGTCGTCGTGATGTTGAGGCTATTATCTATCGTGTACCGATGGTCACTGAAACAGACCAGCTTCACTCCTACTATACGGCGGGTCTACTCAATAGATCTTCTTGATGTCTCGTTTATACGGCGGGCTTATTGGCTAGATCTAGATATTCACCTAATACCTAATTTTGTATTAATTTTTCCGATCCAGAAGCACTTGAGTTTCAGCTCTTCGGCTCGATGCCATGGACATCGTAACCCTTCTGTTCGGTGCCACGAATACCGTGATTCTGGAGAACCTGTGGCTTTTCTGCCAGCTCGCGGAATTGAACCCGCACTCACAGAAGGCTAGTCACCCGCAGTCCAACACGCTACGAACACGCCGGGCAGGCGGCACCCTAATCAATCAATCAAGTGCCGTGCCTGCCGGCGTAGGCGATCATGTTTCTCCACAACTCTCTTTGCTTGGTGCATGTAATCAGTTCTGACGTCGATATTTTGTCGAACTATGATGTCAGGCCATCCAACATCTTCTCCCTCTGTCTTCCACGATCTCTCCTTCCCTAAATTTTACCTGTTGTCACCAAATGTTCTAAACCTTCTCTTCGGATTATATTCCCGAAGAACCTTGATTGTCGATTCTTATTCTTTTGATAAGGTTTCTTTGTGTGCAGGCCTGATTTAAAACCTCCACATTTGTTTTCTTTGCTGTCCATGGAATTTTCAACATTCTTCTGTAAAACCACATCTCTGTGGCTTCCAATGATCGTATTGATTGTTTGTTCATTGTCCATGATTCGCTGCCATACATAAGTATTGGTGCAATATAGCATTGGAGTACTTGTTTTCGCAATGTCATTGGTAGTGAGCTCACGCATAGTGTGTTCTTCATTTTCATAAAAGCTGCTTTCGTTTGGAGCTATTCTACTCTAATATCTGTTGTACATCTTCCATCTGATGTTAGGAATGTTCCCAGATACTTGAATCGATGGACTTGTTTCAGTGTTGTATTATTTATTTTGATATTGCATGTTGGTGTTTCTTGTTTCTTAGAGACAACCATAACCCCTGTTTTCTTTATATTCATGCTTAATCCTTTCTTTTCACTTTCTCTCACTAGTATGTCTATCAAGTCTTGCAGATCTTGTTCATTTGTAGCCATGAGAATTGTGTCATCAGCGTATCTTAGGTTGTTTATATTTTGTCCACCGACTGCTATTCCTGTCTTTTTTTCTATAGATCTCATGATGTTTTCGCTATATAAGTTGAATAGGTCTGGTGAGAGTACGCACCCTGCCGTACTCCTAACTGTATCGCCTGATAGATTCCATCTTACTCTCTAGTCGAATGGCTGCTCTTTGTTGGCAGCAATTCGATCAGTCTAAGATCTTTAACATCAATATTTCTACTTTCTAACATGCTGATTATTTCTCCATGTTTTACTTTATCGAAAGCTTTTGAGTGGTCTATGAAACATAGATAAAAGTCCAACTTCATTTCTATTGATCTTTCCATTATTGTTTTTATTGTATATATTGCGTTGTTTGTTCCCCTGCGTTCAACAAGGCCACATTGTTCTTCCTTAACTTCTGGTCTTATTTTGTTTCGTACCCTTCTCAAGATAATGTTGAAAAGTAATTTTGTTACGTGACTCATGAGGCTGATTGTGCGGTGTTCTTTGCATTCTATCGTTCCTGCTTTCTTTGGTAGTGCTATAAAATTGATTGTCGTAAATCCATTTCTATAGCACTAACGTTCCTTTAATTTTATGTATTATTTACTACATTTCTCTCCCTCTCTCTATCTCTCCTCTGTCTCTCCCTCTCTCTCTCTCTCTCTCTCTCTATTTCTTTGCGGCCATTTTGATCATTCTAAATGTGATATATAAACTGTCTTTTGCCAAGAACGTTTGTTTTACGTCACAATCTTCAGTACCATTTGAAGTTCTGGTGCTTGTCCTTCGACGACGTGTCCAATTTCAACCAGCGTTTACTAAGTTCGCTCTCCGTCAGTCTTTGACTGTCCCCAGCCCCGACCTGCAAGGCAGCAGGCTTGCTATTACACTTTGGCTGTCCCCAGCCCCGACCTGCAAGGCAGCAGGCTTGCTATTACACTTTGGCTGTCCCCAGCCCCGACCTGCAAGGCATCGGGCTTGCTATTACACTTTGACTGTCCCCAGCCCCGACCTGCAAGGCAGCAGGCTTGCTATTACACTTTGACTGTCCCCAGCCCCGACCTGCAAGGCAGCAGGCTTGCTATTACACTTTGGCTGTCCCCAGCCCCGACCTGCAAGGCATCGGGCTTGCTATTACACTTTGGCTGTCCCCAGCCCCGACCTGCAAGGCATCGGGTTTGCTATTACACTTTCAATGCCCTCCCGATTACTTACTTACTTAATCCCGTCATGCCTAGTGACACATGGGGCTTCAGAAAGGACTTTCCATGCTCTCCTGTCCCGTGCAACCTTCAGCGCAGAGCCCACGTCAGAGATGCGGTGTCCAGTTCCTCTTCCATCATGCGCCTCCATGTTGTCCGTGGTCTGCCTTTCTTTCTCTTTCCCTCTGGTGTCCAAGTGAGGGCTATCCTTGCAGGCATTTCTGTCTCATTCTCATAACATGTCCGAGCCATTTCCATCTTCTCTTTTGAGTATGTCATTCATTGCCTCTTGTCTTGTGTCTTGGAGTAGTTGGTTATTGGATATTTTTACTGGCCAAAAGATTCCCAAGATTCTGCAGAAACAAGAGTGGTGGAAAACTGACAGCCTGCTAGTATCTCCTTTGTTCATCCTCCAACACTCAGATCCGTAGAGCAAAACTGGCAAAACAATGCTTTTATAGAGTTTAAGCTTTGTGGTCCTATTGTAGATTTTGGACTTCCATACTGGTTTCATTCTGGCAAAAGCGGTTCTGGCCTTACTCAGACGTGATTTTATATCTTCCTCTGTGCCACCATCTAGTGTCAGTACGCTACCAAGATATGTAAACTGCTCAACCCTTTCCAGTGTTTCATCTTCTAACATTACTGGTTGTTGGATTTCACTGTTTGTCATAATTTTGTTTTTCCTGTGTTTGTTTTGAGGCCTACTGTCTTTGCCGTGCTGTGAAGTATTGTACTTTTCTCTTGTATATGTTCATATTTGTGTGACACCAGGGCTATATCGTCTGCAAAGTCCAGGTCCTCAAGCATCTCGAAAGGGTCCATCTTATTCCTCTTGGTGCTTGTTGTTTTATGGCATTTTTAGCACCCAGTCAATTGTAATACTAAACAAAAGAGAGGACATTACGCATCCCTGTCTTACACCAGATTTTACTGGGAATGTTTTGTTGGAATTCTTTAGGTTGCAGGAGAAATCTTTATAGAAGAGGGCTATGATGTTGACAAGCTTCTGCGGTACGCCGTATTGTCTCAGTATCTTCCATAGGCTGTCTCTGTGGACGCTGTCGAATGCCTTTTCAAAATCTATGAAGTATATATATATAGTCCTTTGCCACTCGCTACATTGTTCTAAAATGTTACGCAGGGTAAATATGTGTTCATTTGTTCTTCTTCCTTTCCTAAATCCTGCTTGCTCCATTCGTAGACACTTGTCTACTGCTTCTGGTATTCGCATTATGACAATTTTGCAGAATATCTTACTTGGGATTGAAAGCAACGTGATTCCTCTCCAGTTTTTGCAACTGTTGGGCCCC
>JADZMA010002046.1:0-13565 GCA_020796225.1 Arion vulgaris
AATTTTAGGGAAAACTATGAATTTATCTTATGCCTGTCTTACCCCTCAATGTTTCATCAATTTTCTACTTCTGTTAAAATCATTTGAAAATTGACCATGTATTACAGAAACATATATCAATTTTCGATGTCAAAGAGAAAGTAGAGCATGTATATATGTGGGAGGGGGGCGTTGGCAAACTGTTATAATGTGGAAGAAGGGCAGGAGGTTACAAAATTGATGTTGTGCAAAGTGGGCGGTGGGCTGAAAATGTTTGGGAATCTATGGTGTAGAGCATAGGTTCCCAACCTTCTTTGAATGAACGCCCCCTTTTTCAGTGAATAATTCGCTACTGCCCTTGGAAACTATATTGTATATACTTCAATTGAAAAACAAGGACATATCTTTTCAGTTATTTTATTAGATAATAATAACAATATTACTGTATTCCTCACAGTATCATTGACACAATTTATGTTATAATGTATTTATTGGAGCTGAACTAGATGTGATGCAACTCATTTTTCGATGTTTGGTGACATTTTTGTCATCAATAATTTTAAATCGCCGCATTCCTCTATTGACAATCTGTTTCGTTTCTTTGTGAATAGTCTGGTGACCATGATAAATCCTCTTTCAGCTAAATATGGTGATGGGAATACAATAAACAACTTCTTACTGCAGCCCATTTAGGTTGATATAATATTGGAATTTAACTTTGTAGACACAATTCTTGATATCTATTATTCAATTTTCCATTTCATCTCTTCATTTTTGGACAATTCTATCAACTCTTCCTCCAGATATAATTCTGTTATTTGTACATTTTCTGTTTCTTCTGCCTCTGCGTGCTCACTAGACTGGGATTTCGATTCTCTAATAAAGTCAACTATAAGCAACGCATACAGCTTTCTTGGACGCTGGTGTAAGTGGGCCCATCTTTCTTCTCATGCCTGCATACTGGGGACTGTTCTGTAGGACGTGCTCTGTCGTCATATTCGTCAAACCACAGGGGCATTGGTCGTTTGTGCCTATCTTGAATCTAGTTACTGTTCTAATTCTGTGTGACCCGTCCGGAGTCGAAGTATATATTTAGCTGAAATATATGGTTACTTCTGGGCAGTTCGTAATATCTATCATGCTTGTTGTGTTTTGTGTGTTATTTTCCCATTTTGTTGTGTAGTTCCCTCTGGTGATGGTTTTCTTCTTCCTAGCTGACCAGGTTGTCATTTTGAGGCATCCCTGCTCCCTCTTTAGCCAGTCTGTCAGCATCTCCATTCCCCTTGAGCGTGCAGTGTGAGGGTATCCACTGGATTACTACACTCTCGGAATCATGGGCCAACTGGGCTACGGTTGACCTGAGATCACTTAGTTCTGTGTTCCTTTCAGATTTCACTGCTGAGATAGCAGACTAAAAGCACCATTTTTCCATGTATTTGTTTCATATGTTGTAGTGCCATTTTTGCAGCTGCATTGAAGGCATCCAGCTCTGGAAGCTTGTATGACCAGGGAGTAGAGGTACTGGCTGGTTGTATGTGCCTTGGTTGAGCCAGTGCCAATATTGGGTCTGTGTGGGCAAGCTCTTTGGAGTTTGCCATGAAGCTACTCATTTTCAATCTGCCCCTACCGTAGCTGGTTTATTTGGGAGCATTGGATGGTTAATCAGTCTCTTGCATTTCCTCCTCGGTGAAGTACTTTCATGTTCCGACTGTTTTCCAATGGTTGAAGTCATATGGCAGTTTCCAGTATTTATATTGGGCGTAGACGTATGGTTTCAGTGATGATCCGTACCTGACTTAACACTCGGTTTAGCTTTATGAAGTGTGTCTTGGAGATTATGACCCAGACTGCTATGCCATACTTAATGTACTGGTCAAACTCTCTCAGAGTAAATCCTTTTCGGAATTACTAGCAACCAGCACTCCTGTTGGTGTCTGCTAATTTGTTCACGATCCCCAGTCTCTTCATTTCTTTTCCCTAGTTTTATCTGTGTTTTCCACATCTGCCTGCTGTCCATCATGATTCCCATATATGTTGGACATTCGTCTATTGAGAGTAGGTGGTCATTGAACTTGAGTTTGAGCAATTTCTTTATTCTTGGATAGGCTGAAGACTTTTCATTTATAAAGGGCAGTCAAAACCTGGTCTATTTTTCTAGCTTTTAAATTACGTCTTGCATCCTTGAGGTAGCTCGTGCTATTGATTCTTCTCGTGTCCACAGTGCCAGATCATCAACGTAGATTGCACCATGCACTCTGTTAGGGATGTCTTCCATAATCATTTATAAAAACTAGAAGTAGGAAGTGGCAGACAGGATCCTCCGTGGGAACAACTTGTTCGATGATTGCCTTCCTGCTATGGTTTTCCTGGTCCTATACTTTGGCTGTTCTATTTATCAGATAGTGACATATCCAGATATACATGCGCCTTTTTATTCCGAGTTTGAGCAGTTTGATTTTCAGTTCCTCTCTCCAGACCCTGTCGAAATCCTTCTCCATGTCAACCCATACAGTTCGTGTTCTTTCTTGAAATCCTCTTTCGATCTCCTGTGCAATGTAAGGTACTTGGTCTTCTGTTGATCCATGCTGACTGAATCCACTCATGTTAGTAGTATCAATTGTTTTTCTCCAGTCGCCACATGAGTCTTCTATTGAGAAGCCTCTCCATCACTTTTCCAACACACCTAAAGAGGCTAATTGGTCTACGATTGCTTGGATCGAATCAGTCTTTTCCTTGCTTTAGATTGGGCACTGTGATAGCTTCTTTCCATTCACCAGGTATTTCTGGACTTTCAGCTCAATTCAACATTTTAGCAGCTTTTTCTTGACTTTCTTGACTAGGTTAATGAGCATCTCATTTGTGATGCCATCCTTTCTAGTGACTTCTTAAGGTTAAGACCCTGAGTGCTTCTTCATCTCATTTCTGTCCATGTTGAGACGTCTTGTCTCTCCAGCTCTGCCTTACGGCTTTCTTACTGCTCTCCCATATTTAGCCGAAGCTGCCTTGAGTGCTATGTGGATGTCTATGCTCTGCTCAGTTTCTAATCTTTCTCTGAACTGATTCACTTTCTCTTCCACATTTTGGATCTCTTCTGACCAATAAGATTTGTAGTCTATTCTTGCACCTCTAGGAATTGATTCTCTTGACGCCCTAAAAATGGATATGTTAAGTAGGTATGTCATGTTCCTTATCTTTTTGGTGTGTATTCATGGGGTCACAGTAGATGTCGCTGAGCCTCGCAAACTGTGCCCAGTCAACTGTTTTGTAGTTCCACTGGGTCATTACTTTTTGGACTTGGGTGAAATATCTAATCTTCACGGAGAGCTGGACAGGTTTGTGGTCACTGTCTTCTAGCTGTTCCATGAAGGTTCGATTCAAGTTGTGGGCTATGTCACCGGTGGCAAAGACGAGGTCTGTGGGATATATTTTGTTGTCTTCTGGAGTAGAAGATTGATGAGTCATCGAGTTAATTCCTGAGCTGCAGTGTGTTATCTATTTCCCACTGCTCTAACCCCCTCATTTTTTACATTGGTGTCTTGGTATCCCTACCTTCTGAGTGACTGTTAAAATCTCCCACTACTAGAGAATTTGTATTGGTCAGTGTCATGGTTTCAGCATAAGGCTCTGTTAGTACGAATCTGTTAGATGTCTACAATTCCTATGATTTCTGCTTTCCCATTTGTGCTGTCTTCTATCTGTTTCATGGTTGTTGCTCACGCATATGAGCCCCCAACCCACCCCCTCCGTGTGGCCTTTTCTGTATAACTGATAACCTCGAACATAGAATATGTGTGAGTGTTTGATGTGTGATTCCTGAATACATGCAAGGCCTATTTTTGACAGCTAGGGCCTGCTTTTTTGGCGTAAATGTCCTCGGCGTTCCAGTGTATTATGTTGAATCTCCTGAGTCTGGTGGATTTTGATCTGCAAGATTTTCCTGTCGCTCATTATCACGACGCACGGCGACTAAATTTGGGACAGCTTTTTTCCAGATATGATTTCAACTGGCTGTAGCATCAAAACATTGCCAGAACACCATCGGCAGCAGACAAGATATTATTCAGCGGAATTCCTTTTTCTTAAAAATGGTATTCCAATACATCAAATATAGATTTTTCTTTATTTTCCGATTCTAATTTTCTTGCAAATAATAGTTCTTGACAAATGTTTTCATATTTTATTAAGCGAACATGCGCCAGAGGTAAAAACTTATTTGTTTGTAAAGAAGACGCATCAAGTTATAAAAAAGCTTAAAAAGTAGTCGTCAAAACATCATTTCGACGATTCATCTCTGCACTGTGTAATTTCTGGATGAGACTTATAAATAATTTCAGACCGTGGCGTATGCAGTACAGAACACAGAACCTCACTCCCCGATGGAAGTATCAATTCTTCGCCAATAGTGTACAGTTTTTCAGATTTAGCAAAAAGTAAGGAAATGTTGCGTGAAGAGGTAACCCATCATTTTCTTGTTTTGCTACCGCCGAAACCATACCAGCCAAAGTTGGACATCTCGAATGTTAATCTCTAAGCTTGAACGTAAGATACATTTTCATATTTTCTGCCACGATGTATTTTGCTCATATGTTCTTCTAATCGCAATGGTTTCATAGCTTTATTTGAAAACATCTTGTGGAAAATTCAGACACATTGGTAATGTCTTGTTTTTGGGTGATTGAATAAAAACTATTTCAAATACTCGACATCATAGTGTCTGGATTTCTTCTTTGATTCCGACATAATCTGGTACAATATGCAAAGATTCTATCTATTGCACTATTAATCGTTTCATGTAGGCAGGACACGCGTGACTCCTAATTTTCAGCTTAGGGGGAGTCGTATGGTCTCAACGCCCCCACAATTTACTTTTCAACCCAGCGCCCTTCCAACTTCTCAGCGACCGCCGGTGGGCGGTACCGTCCCCGTTGGGAACCTATGGTGTAGAGCAGCGTTTTCCAAAGTGGGCGTAACCGCCCCGCTGTGGGCGTAACCGCCCCCCTGTGGGCGCTGAAACCTTCCAGGGGGGCGATAGAGGGTTCAGAAGCATTTGGTGGATTTTGTTCCGTGATTTTGCGATTGTATAATCATACAAAATTAGAATTCTGCCTTTTAATTCTTCTTATGCCCATCTTACACGATCCATTTTTTCATCAATTTTCTAAATCATGCATATAATCTTTTGAAAATTAACCATGTATGACAGAAATATATATAAATTTTCTATGTCATACAGTGAAAATATAGAATGTATATATATATATATACATATATATATATATATATATATATATTATGTGGGGGATGGGGGAGCGCTAACAAATTGTTATAATGTGAAAGGGGGCGTTACAAAGTTTATGTCGTGCAAAGTGGCGGTGGGCCGAAAAAGTTTGGGAATCTATGGTGTAGAGTCATGAATGACAGAGTGTACAACTGATGATAATTAGATAACAGTGTGCCCCAACAGTGAGAACACATAAATATACATTAACCCTCTCCTCCGATGCCAGCTCCATACTTCATTTAAAATGTAAACGCTTACAACAGTTCTTTAGCAGTTCATGAATCATCTGGGGAGGAAGGGAAGGCAAAGGAAGTAGGGATATCGTAAAAACCGTGAGTTAACGGATTACAGAGTCAGAACCTCTTATATTCAGGATGTCAGATAACGTGTACCAGCGTCATGGTATTTAGGGCACGGAATCATTCGACCACAAATTAGCATGTATTTTCCATCAGGAAAGGATCATCAACATATTTTGTTTTCTACAGTGACGTCGTTTAGCTATTTAGCTTGAAACAAGTATGTATGTGTAATGTACTCGATATATATATATATATATATATATATATATATATATATATATATATATATATATATATTAAATAGTAACTATTAATTCTTTGATGCTGTGGTTTCTGTTACCGAATTATGGATGTCAATAGAGACTATTATGTAACTGACATTATCCGTTCTTCAGTATGAGCATTTCATTCTGAAATGTTGGACGTCATGTATAATTTGAGAGTTGTTTGAATCCTAATATAATAGCTATATTTGTATATACGGACAATCGGACATCACACTAACAATATATGACCGTATACGTTATTTAAGACATCATTTACTGCGCCGCTGCCTGATGTGTAGTTTTTACCTAAATTTACTGTAAAACTCTCTGCACTGTAGTTTTACATGAATTCGTTGTAAATGATGATATACGTTTGTATTACATTTAAGTATTTTCTACCGTCTTTTTTTCTCTTAGCCTCATTGAAGCATGACGCTTTGACAAACTTCAACCAACTAGAACTGAATATGAGAATTGTGTTCACTCAATGTAATCTCCGCTTCTAATTTGTATCTTTCAAAAGTTCGTTTCTTCGTCTCTCTTGACATTTATAGTTATATCCTCCCAGATTCAATTTCAAAGACATATGTTGCTTTCTGGTATTTTTGAATTATATGTTTATCTCGAAGAACTACTTCATCTCGTCCATTTGTATTTCCTTGATGATATCGTTACTCTATTATGCGTTGTGGTCTTTCTTTCATTTCTAACATCCTGTTTGCCTAACAGTCTCAGGATAAGAAGCCAATTATAGAACGGGTTTTTGTGTGCACTTCAAAGGCAATGTCTTTCGTTTTCTTCTTTCTTCTTTTGTCTGCACACTGTTATTGGGTTGTTAACCCAGTGTCGTGGTTTTATATATTTGTCTTCCGCTTCTCTGGTGACTTGAATGATGGTTTTATTAGTCCCCTGGTAGAATTCAATTACGTTATCTATCAACTTTTTCCTCGGTCTTCCTCTCGCCTTCCTTCCTGATATTCTGTTGTGCTAAGCTTCATAGACAGTTTGGTCTGTTCGTATTCTTATTAAGTGGCCAAACCATTTCATTCTCTGTTTCGCTATATAATTCAAGTAGGGTCTTGTTCCAACCTTTTCTCTCATGCTGGTATTCGTAACTCTGTCGATTCTTGTGTTGTTGGTGACTTTGTGGAGACATCTCATTTCGCATGCTGCTATTTTCTTTGTATGTTTCTTATTCATTGTCCATGTTTAGCATTGGTAACATAGAGTGGGTATGAACGTGCTGTTGATTAACCGTTGTTTAGCTGTCAGTGAGATGTTTGGATGTCTAAGTAGTGGCGCTAATTGGTAGGTAATTTCATTTGCTTTCTGGTCTCTAGTTTCTATCTCTCTATCGAGTCTTCCATCTTCTGTGAATATACTTCTAAGGTACTTGAATTCCTGTACTTGCTCTATTGTACTGCCATTGATGTTGATGTTTAGTGTATTATGTTTCCTTTCTATATTCATTACCACAGTTTTGATTATGTTTATGTTCATGTCATATGTGTTACAGTTATATAATAAGGTGTCGATATGATGTTGTAGCTCTTGTTCTTGTTGGTATATCAAACATTGATCGTCTGCAAATAACAATTCATTAATTGTTTCCGTTTCTAATTTTGACTCCTGTGTAATTTTTTCATGTATGTTATAAAAAGTAATTTTCATTTTTCATATTATAAAAAGTAACGGTGAGAGGACACACCCCTGTCTTACGCCTGATGTAATAGGGAACCAGTCTGTTATTCCCACTGTTGTTCTTACTAATTTCGACTTTCTTTTAAAGGACATAATGCTGCCTAAGTCTTTCGTCGTCTCTGTTTTATCTGACATCCATTTTTTGCGTGGTCGGCCATTTTCTTTGTATCCACTGTATTTGAGTAACATTGCTGTTTGAGATGCATTGCCTGTTGGTAATCTGCTTATGTTGCCGAAAAAATTACATTTGTTTTTTATTTCTTGACGAAGTTGAGTACATATGTTGTATCCACTGTTTTTCTGATATCTTTATTTCTAAACCTTTCTCGTCTAGTTACTTTCAGCATTCTGTGTAGACACTTCATCTCTGTCGTAACTAGTTTTCTTCTATCATTTGATTTCAGTGTCCAGATGTGGCACTGATAGCGTAATGATAGGAGAAAGATTATTATGAACAATGTTTTTTTAGTGTTCATGATGGCGTGTTTGTACTTTAAAAGTTTCGCCATGTATCATACTATTACATTTGCTTTCTTGATTCTATATTAGATTTCGTTAGTTACTCTTCAATTTTCTGAAAAAATGCTCCCGAGGTATATACGTCTTTGAGCTGGTTTTATGGGCGTTTACTCGATGTAGATATTGGTAACGTTTCCTATCTAGCTAATGTCATTACTTCGGTTTTGTCGATGTTTATTATCGATATAGGGGAATACTGCAGTAACACTATGTAGCAATTGTGAAACACGTAATAACAAAGTACTGTAGTTTTACACAATACAAAAACAATACAGTAACGTTTCTACCAAAAGATATCTATCAAGCAAACGATACAACAGGAATGACGAATTTCACAGCACACTACATATAGACATCGACAGAAATATCTCACATATTCTAAAATGATTTCGCTTAGGTCAGATGTTGCACCGCTGTAGCCTTCATGATCAAGACATTAATATTTCATGAATACATGTTATTTATAGTATTATTCCTCTCCTCTTCTTCCGGAATGTCTCCTTCAATAATTGTCTTCTCCAAACTGTCGTGTTTTTTATGTTCAACATATCTATATTGTCATATTCTTATTTGTATCGTTAGACAGTTTATGTTCAACATATTTATATTGTCATATTCTTATTTGTATCATCAGCCAGTTTATGTTCAACATATCTATATTGTAATATTCTTATTTGTATCATCAGCCAGTTTATGTTCAACGTATCTATACTGTCATATTCTTATTTGTATCGTTCGACAGTTTACTGTTAATTTATGTAACTTCTGGATATATATATTTGCTTTCGTCTCCGTCCGTGGTATACGGATGACTCTTCTGTAACAGGTGTCTTCAAAAACACATATATTCTATTCAATGACTTTATTAAATGTCCATATTTCAAACCCATAAGTTCAAGCTGGAAATATGCATGCACTTAGTATTCTGATCTTTGTTTTCATATCCATACCTCTTCATGCTGTGTTTAGTTGTTTAAGTTTTTGTTAGACTGTGTTTGTTCTATTTTTAATCTCCTTTAACTTGTTAGCAGTGAATAGAGCTATTCACAATTCTCACATTGTATTTTATTTCCGTAATAAAAATATTCTTTGTTATGCTCGATTTATCACTTATTATATTGTTGTTGTTGTTACATTGTGATATAGATTTTATTTTTCGCGTTTCTCTATTCTGACATTATTAGTTTCTAAATCAATTTTTACGATGGTAACGATAACAATGTATCGCCAGTAAATTTTATTATCATTACCCTGCTTTTATTATTGATTTTTAGACCTATTAATTTGTTCCATTGATTTACTATCAGTGTGTTCTCATTTGTGTCTGCCTTATTGTGAGACAACATCGATTTGCCATCCGCGAAATCAATACATTGTTTAGTCACCAAATAATTCATATGCCACCTCCTACGGTTAGATTCGTGATTACCCAATCACTAACCATCAATAAAATCAATGGTGGCATAAAAGACAAATGTCAACACATCAGCATTTGAACTAAAATCATCTGATGTGCGATCCATCATGACTTATACATAGATATTTGTCAAAATAGTGATTTCGGATTTTTCGTTCGCTACTACGAATTCAGTGTAGTCATTGTGCCTAATATGAATCTAAAATATGAAACTACAATGTATATAGTATTAAAACCAATTAACAAATTTTCAATTAAAAAGTTATAACACTTCTAAGATATGCCAGCGGTATTTGGAAAATGACTAAAGATATACAAAGCAATTTGAATGCATTTGAAATTAGATGTCTGTGAAAGTAATGATTTCAGAAGTAATAAGGAATTCAAAGTTATTAAATCAAAGAAATGATCTGGCAGCACTAGTAACATTGTTATAAGAAGAGAGAAAGATATATGTTGGACACACTTAGAAGAAATGATTAACAAACTGAAAGCAGACATTGAAGTGGTATGCAAGTTCAAAAGAAGAATGACTAACAGACCTGAAATAACGTTTCTAGAAGAGGCAAGAAATATCGGTGGCAGTTCCATGGAGGAGATTGTGCAGTTGCCAGAATAGTGCGTCTGGAGAAGCTTCGAGGCCCTATGTAACGTGTAAGGTTCGAGAGGAACTATTGTTATTATTACTATATTATTATTGTACCTAAATTACCCTCCTGATGTGTGCGTAAAGTTTTCTTATTTATCATGCGCTTCTGCCATTCAGGGTTCTCAGACTCTATATGTACTTGTTATTTAAACCCCAAAGTAAAGTATCGGGGTTCTCTGCAGTCTAACCGAGTTGTTAACACCAATGGTTGGTCTAATCTGGCCTCAAATCGTGTACATTTCTCTAGATTATGTTATAAACTTTTCTATCCGCTCCATTGTTGATGATTTTTGCTGGTAATCCGTGTTCAGAGGAGGATCAACCAACCACCAATAACAGCATACATTTTAAAAAAATATCGGGTACTGGAGTTAGGAAGACCAAGAAAAGATGGATAGACAGTATCAAGACCACTACATAAACCGGATACAACACAACAAGAGCGACTCATCTAGCCTAAAACGCAAATTAAGCTCCATCCTACGCTTAGGCAAGAGTGACAGCAACTACATCTTCCCCTGTGAATAGACAATAGACAATCGTGTTCATATTCTAACACTCAAAATTTCGAGCAACATGGTTGTGAATCTGTAATAGCTATTTACTTTAAAACTTAACATATTAGTGTGTAAGAGGCCGTCTGTTGATGGTGTCAATTCATATATCAATGTTGCACAATCATTCATTAATATTCATTTTTTCTACTGATTTCTATAATAACTAATGTTTACAACTGTTTCCTGTTTGCAGTTACAACTATACGAACATCCATGAATAAAACGTTTTGTCACAAACTTCATTATCAACTCTGTAGGAATTACTCACATGTTAGAATGAAAGTTTAAAGACTAATCACTCTTTTCACCTAACAATCAGGTCAATAGGCGATCCAACAACTGTATTTGCAATATGTGCTGAATTGTTTCTGTATTTCGTCACTCATCACAGTTTGATAGTGATCTGCAATGTTATAGTATAACCATCAACAAATAATGATTAAACACCTAGAAACGATTTTGAAGAAAAATACAGAAGAAGAATGCATTTGAAATTAGATGTCTGCGAAAAGTAATGATTTCAGAAGTAATAAGGAATTCAGAAGTTATTAAATCAAAGAAATGTCTGGGCAGCCACTAGTAACAATTGTTATAAGAAAGAGAAGAAAGAGATATGTTGGACACACCTTTAGAAGAAATGATTAACGAAACTGAAAGCAGACATTGAAGTGGTATGCAAAGGTTTCAAGAAAGAGAGAATGACCTAAGCAGACCCTGAAATTAACGTTTCTGAGAGAGGCAAGAAATATCGGTGGCAGTTCCATGGAGGAGATTGTGCGAGTTGCCCAGAATAGTGCGGTCTGGAGAAATTGCTTCGAGGCCCTATGTAACGTGTAAAGGTACGAGAGGAAATATTGTTATTATTACTATTATTATTATTGTACTCACATTACACCTCCCTGATGTGTGCATACAAGTTTTCTTTATTTAGCATAGCGCTTCTTGTCATTCAGGCAGTTACTCAGACTCTATATGTACTTGTTATTTAAACCCCAAAGTAAAGTATCGGGGTTCTCTGCAGTCTAACCGAGTTGTGATACACACCAATGGTTGGTCTAATCTGGCCTCAAATCTTGTACATTTCTCTAGATTTATGTGTTATAAACTTTTCTATCCGCTCCATTGTTGATGATTTTTGCTGGTAATCCGTGTTCAGAGGAGGATCAACCAACCACCAATAACAGCATACATTTTAAAAAAATATCGGGTACTAGAGTTAAGGGAAGACCAAGAAAAAATGGATAGACAGTATCAAGACCACACTACATAAACACGGATACAACACAACAAGAGCGACTCATCTAGCCCTAAAACGCAAATTAAAGCTCCCATCCCTACGCTTAGCGGCAAGAGTGGACAGCCAACTACATCTTCCCCCTGTGAATAGACAATAGACAATCCGTGTTCATATTCTAACTACTTGCTAATTTTCGAGCACATGCGTTGTAGCAATCTTAATAGCTATTTACTCTTAAAACTTAACATCATTGTGTGTAAGAAGGCCCTGCTTCTGTTGCACTGGTGTTCAATTCATATATCACATGTTGCATCAATCATTGCATTAATATTCATTTTTTTCTACTGATTTCTATCAATAACTAAAATGTTTCACAACTGTTTCCTGTTTCAGTTACACACTTTATACACGTAACTACATACCATGAATAAAAACGTCATTTGTCACACACAACTTCATTATATATCTGTAGTGAACTTGATTTACATGTTTAGAGAATTGAAAGTATTAAAAGACACTTAATATCTTCTTTTGTTCACCCTCAACGAATTCAGGTACAATCAGGGCGACCAACATGGCGTATTTGACTAATTTGTGCCTGAACATTAACTTTCCTTATTATCAGTGACTCTCGCCATTTAGATGAGTCATCTGCAAGTTCAATGTATAAGAGCCACCTCCAACATAAATAGATAGGATACGCAAACATTGTATTGCAACATTGTTCTGGTTCAGATTCTTGATATGCAAGAGAAATTTTGGTTAGCAGCATGTACCAACCTGCGTATACTATTTCCAAGTTTCAGGTTAACTCTTTCACTCTGAAATTTTGTTTAACGTCCAGATATATTTGTGTTCCAATACATACTGAATTAGTCAGTACTCTGGCTTTAATATATATATTAAATATATAATATATAAATATATATAATATATAAATATATTTAATATATATATGTATGTGTGTATATATTGTGCACCAGTATGCCTGTGTGTTGCCGAGGCTCCCAATGAAAGCAAAGAATAATAACACTGCCATCTGCAAGGCATGTCGTAAGAGGTGAGTGAGGTAGGTGCTTAGGAAGCTGCCCTAGTAAATAAAAAGCGTCGCAGAAACCTGATGAGCTGGCCTACTTGCAGGCACAAAATTGGCGCAATGTACAATCACTCTTAGGCACAGATCACATACAATCATAAAGATAGGTTTAACAACTGGTTGATGTGGAACGTTCGATGAATAATGATAAGTCATCCAGTATATCGCTGAGAAGGACTAGGTTAAGTTTCAGTTTGGTATATCTTCATTACACTTCGGATATGTTCATTGTTGCTCTGATCTCCTTCGCAATATCTCCAGCACGGCGACCTATTTGTATTAAAATACCGATCTTTAAGGAACCTCCAAGACATTCTTCGCGCGTTGAATGTTGGGTAATAAAAAAGTTCATAACTTGTATCCATTTTGAATTTCTAGTGAATCGGTGAAACTGGTGTGAAATAAATCAGGTTAGTATACTTGTATGTCAATTTTTCCATAAAATATGAAATTTATTATAAACTTTAAAGTATTCCATATTACCAAACAATTTTATAAACATTTCGTAAGGGAAAGCTACCTATAACGAGACAATTACGAATTGTCACCGCAATAATTTTG
>JADZMA010002047.1:0-13544 GCA_020796225.1 Arion vulgaris
AATTGTCCCTGGTTAAAACCCCCGGGGGACATTGAAGAAATTAGTTCCTTTGAATTTTTACGAAAGGTAAATATACCTCACCGTTCAGAAAGCAATGGCAAGCTACTGAACGTATAAGTGGTACCTAGAAAATCAACGACTCGTTTACTGTGGTTGATGGTTACGTCCTGTAAAGGATATGACAGGATTTTCATTTTCAACAAATTGATCGAGACGAATTAGCGTAATGAGTTAGCGTTAACCTATCGGCTCGGATACAAGAGGGAGGGTTCAATTCCACATTCGACGTTCCACACACGAGAAAAGGAATTGGATCTCCTACATCCTGCACACTAGGGTATAGAAAGGTGACGTGAAAGTCACTTCCTACCCTAAGGTCTGACAATGGCAACGGTAAATGTTATTTTATTATAATACATAAGTATGTGGGAATATAATAATAATAATGATAATTCCTCACATACCGTTATACATTACATAAGGACTGCAAGCGATGTCTCCATATCTCTCTATCCTGGGCAACTCGCTCAATCTCTCAATGGAAATGAGACTGACACGTCTTGCCTCAGCAAAGTTCGTTTGAGGTCTCCTTAGGTCTCTTTCTTGACCCTTTGCATCCCACTTCAATGCTTGTTTTGATATTCTTTTATCATTTCTTCTCAAGGTGTGTCCAACACATCTCCATCTTCTCCTTCTTATAACAGTTGTCACTAGTGGTTGACCAGACATTTCTCTGATGTCATCATTTCTCTTGAATTCCTTCCATTTTATATTCATTATTTTTTGCAGATATTTATTTTCAAATACATTCAACTTGCTTTCTATATCTTTAGTCATTTTCCAACTCTGCTGGCATATGTTAGAATTGATACAACATTTGAATTGAAAATTCGTAATTTAGTTTTAATCCTATATAACTTGCAGTTCCATATTTTATTTAGACTTTTAAAAGCTGATGTTGCTGTGACAATTCGTAGCATATTGTTTAAAAATGGAAATTGTGACATATCCTTTACAGGACATAGCCAGTCAACCTGAGTAAATGAGTCGTTGTTTTTCTAGGCATCACTTATACGTTCAGTAGTGTGCCATTGCTTTCTGAACATTGAGGTCTTTTTTACCTTTCGTAAGAATCCCAAACGAATTTCAAACGAATTTGCTTCCAATCTTGCTCACCGCGAAGTTTGAACCAGGTACACTTGAGTTGTGATCAGTCTCACTACCGCTTCATCTACAGACGCTCACAATGTTTACGTGGGAATATACCGCACTAGAATGAACCAGAAAATGACTAAACCACATTACAGTCCGCCTTCTTTATGAAGACGGAATTTGATAGGAAAGAAAGCTCTAATGGACGATAAATGGTTCCTGCGAATATCAGATGACCATGTAAATGATAACAATAACGATAGTTCGATCAAGTCTGTGGAACTCAAGGGGGACTTTGTCACTGTTCCCTTGCAGAGATGCCTGAAGTAAACTGGACACCACCATAATTACTAAGTTAGAACCAGGGTCGGATCTAGTCACCCATGGTGACGTTGAGTCTGGTAGCAAATAATGTTAGTTTTGAAAGACTAATTAGTGTACTTGAACTATGCAAAAATGGACCACCCCCTTTTCCTCCCTCCCACTCTCGCCACCACAATATCGCAGCAATCCTTCTGGGATTCGCAGCATCTTCACGTTAGGACAGAAGAGTGGCGACTATTAGAAATTATGCTGATGGTATTAGAGCCCTTGATGGATTTTGTTGTCTAGTTGCCCCTTCGAAATGTACTTATTATTATTTCTATATAATGCTATCTATCTATTCTCTAATCCTGTTTTGTCTTTCAGCGTCAGGCCGAAAAAGGAGACACATGGAGCGAGCCTCGCTAAACGCATTGTCTTTCTTTCTTTTCTCCAGTCCTGATTTGTTTCACAGCTTCAGGGTCAGAAGAGATGTATAGAACGTGCTTTTGTGTGCGTTTCATAAATAGTGTCTATCGTCGCTTCTGGCATCTCTGATGTCGCACCGGCTAGCCTTTTCTCTCTCTCTCTCTCTCTCCTCCCTCTCTCTCTTCTCGCGATCACCAATCAGACCGATGTAACAGATTTCCCCATAAATACTCTTATTCGTGCAGCCTTAGCATGTGTGTGTTTCGTCACATCTTTAGCACCATTTGGAGCTCTGGTGCTTATCCTTCGGCGATGTGTCCGGTTTTATCCAGCGTTTACTGGGTTCGCTCTCCGTCAGCCTTTGACTGTCCTCAGCCGACCTGCAAGCAACAGGCTGCCTGTATTTTGCTTTGTATCCACTGTGTCGAAGTAACATTACTCTTTGTGGTGCACTATATAATGCTAACAATACAGTGTTTAACATAGACACTGAATAATGTATCTCGTTCTCGGGTAATGATCAAATCAAACATTAACATTACGTGGTTATAAAAACTTAACACAACTGATAAACTGCATATTTACTCCAACTATCTGCTATCAGTGCCAAACATGGCCCCCTGACTAAGACACAAGAAAGAAAGATTACAAAATGGGAAATGAGATGTCTACGAAAAGCTGTCAACCGTTACAAGGAGAGAAAGAGCGAGAAACGAGAATATCAGAAGCATCGTTGGTACTATACCATGCATCAGTACACCGAGAAGCAAGAATCAAGTGATTCGGCCATCTAGTGAGATGGAACCAATTTATTACCATCCGTGCCTGCAATAATCGACACTCAGGCGCAGAGCACGAGGAGGCCAAGAACACGATGGATGAAAACATCTCAGAGTCCTGCAAAGCATGGGACAGACAACGTCAAGCGCAACACATCTGGCACAAGATGAAAACTAACTATCCCACGCGCTTCACGGCTAATGTAGTTAAGATAAGATAAGATAATACAAACTTAATGGCTTGACTACCCACTCTAATACTAACATTGCAAACGTTCAGAAAATAGATCTTGCTTTCTTTCTTCTTTCTTTTGTCATTCTCTTTTTTTTTTGCCGTTATGAATAGCAGGTTTAACTGATGATCGGTTTCCAAGATAGTGCATGCTCGGTCGCTTGATGCTGTGGTATTGTGGAGTATTAAGATGTCTGTAACTCCATCAATCCGTCTTTTTCTTGTCTTCCCCTTCCTCTTGATGATTCCATTTTCAGGTTGTACGCTCTTGCAACTGGTGTATTCGGATTCATTTTCACCAAGTGGCCAAACCATTTGAGTCTCTGTTTTTTAATGAATATAATAGCAGGTGTTGAAAATAGATATCTACAGAAATGAAGAAAATAGAAACTACGAGAAAAGATAAGAAAATAGATAATACGAGAAAAAATGAAAATAGATAATTCGGGGTAGGGGTCGCATACCACGGAAGACACAGTCGAGTGTCTAGACAAGCCCCGAGTGGAACCGCAAGGAAACGAAAAGAGGACACCATAAACAGACCTGGAATGCAGAAGTCTTCTTGAGGAACTGAAGATGCTCGACTGGTAGTTTAAACTGACTGACGTATCTACTTTCATTTCGCCCAAAGGTGTCCTTTTCTTTGAGCATGCATATCAACAAAAGAAAACTTACATAGTTGAACCAGCAAGCTTGAATTCCTTCATAATTTTCTCCCAATTTGAAAATTGGCACTTGTCTTTCCCAGAACCAGGAAGGGGAAACAAAGCTGCCTGACGGCTATGATACGAGAGGCGGCAGCATCAGGCGATACCGGGCGGCATATGAGCAAAACAAAAGTTATTTTGGAAAAAACATTTAAGGGCGGCATTTCGAAGACTTGCATCATACTAAGAAATATACCGACGGTCCTGGAGCAAAGAATACTAACATTTGGACTCAAAGGGAATAACATGTGAGTCACTGCGACCAAAAGAATAGTACACTGCGACCTACAAGAATAGTAACATGCTACCTACAAGAATAGTAACACTCGACCTCACTCGACGTAAGAGGCGACTGAAGTAGGGACCTGGGGAAGCACCTAGTAAATAAAACCCAGCATCAACTAGATGTGCGCTCTTGTAGGGCATAACTGGCACAACATACAATCGCTCTTAACCCGCTGTACAAGTAGAACTGGATGCCTGAGGGGCAGAGTGAGAGATGTGTTTAATCGGGAGCCGAGGAACCACCAGCATGCATACTCTTCGATATATGTTGGGGAGATTGAGCCCCTATGGTCTCCCCGGAGTGCAATGACGTCAGTTTAGAAACCCAATAACCAATAAAAATTTGCCCTTGGGTTCCGATCACATACAAATCAAAAAAGAGGGTTAACAAGTGAACGATGTGAGGTTGGAATAAAAGAAGAAAGATATCATTGTAGGGAAACTTGTTCTTCACTTTTAACTTGATACTGCCCAGTGGTTCCCGGGCCAAATTTTGGGGGTGAAAAGAATATAACCACTGTTACCTGCCATGTGTAAAAGAGGCGCCCTAAGGAGGTTTCGCTAAAATCGGATGCACGTTCCGCTGGGGAATGCTAACCGAAAAAAATGCAGAAACGGATAACAGGCCGTAAGGCGCATAAACGGGGCAACGACTCACAATGAGGAATGGTAAACCGGGTTTTACGGCCCCAATCGCCTCGGAGATATAGCACGCAGTAAGTATGTCGACCTCCACACGAGGAGGCAACACAGTGGGAAGAGGTTGGCACAAGGGAAGGGAGAAATCATAGGAATTTATCCCAGAACGCCCCCGATGCAAACTTGAGAAGAAAGAGGTGGCCCCCTTACAAATAGCGTCCAAGACAAACTGTATGACGTGGCTGATAATTTGAGGCAGACAGCTGCCTTTATTAGAAATCCGAAAACCAATCTAGTGAGAACGCAGAAGAAGAAACTTGATACGTTGTTGTTTAAACCAGCATACTACTACCATTGCGTAACATCGACTTCGCCAATCCCATTTGTTCCAGTTTTACTAATCATTTTTTCTCAAACATATGCTTTTCAATTAACCGAACAGGGGATCAAGCATGCCAGTGAGTAATATGTAATAGTTTATGTAGACGAAAATACTGATGTCAGATCTGTCTACAGACCACAGCGATAAAGAAGGGACATAACTCCTTTCCCTCTTGTTAAGCTCTCAACCACCTTTAAAATAGCGACGGGTTACAGATGACAGACAGCATGCAAAAAACTGATGTCCTGGTTACGCAGTGACGTAATGTTAATGAATTCTGGGAATTATGTAACATTCTTTCTGTCTCGTTATAGTTATTTATAAATATGACTTTTTCCCAATTTTCGTCTTTTAAAAAAAAATAATAATTCCTCCCGTTATACGTTAAAATAAGACCTGCAAACTTTCTCCGTGCGCTCTTTTCCCGCAACGCTCAATCTCTTCCATGGAACTGAGACCGATATTTCTTGCCTTCTCGCTAAGTTCGTTTCAGGGTCTTCTTATGTCATCCCGTCTTTCTTAGACCCTTTTATTCCACTTGATGCCTGCTTTGATATTCTTTGATCATTTCTTTCACGTCCAACATATCTCCATCTTCTCCTTCTTATAACAGTTGTTTCTAGTGGTTGACCAGACATTTCATCTTTATAGACGTCATTTAATAACAATGTGTAACTGTGACACCTCTTACCTTTCTTGGCTAGTAGCTTTGGCATCTAATATGAAGAATGCGCCTTGCCCATTTTGCAGAAACATCTTCTCGATCCTACTGTTTTTGTCCAAAATAGGACAAAGTGCATACATTTTGAATTTAGTAAGATTTGTAGGATGCCAGACATGCGTGAAAAACACCTCGAACATTAGCTATTTGGCAGCTAATAGGAAGAATGCCTTCCCATTTTGAAAACATCTTCTAGATCCTACTGTTTTTGTCCAAAATAAGACTAAGTGCATACATTTTGAATTGAGTAAGATTTGTAAGGATGCCAGACGATGAAATGGAATATATTTAATCATCGACGTCTTTCCATTCACCATTCCTCCAGATTTGGGCTTTCTCCCATTCACCATTCCTCCAGATTTGGGCTTTCTCCTATTCCCTTCCTCCAGATTTGGGTTTCTCCTATTCACCATTCCTCCCCGATTTGGCTTTCTCCTATTCACCATTCCTCCAGATTTGGGCTTTCTCATATTCACCATTCCTCCAGATTTGGGCTTTTTTCCCATTCACCATTCCTCCAGATTTGGGCTTTCTCCTATTCACCATTCCTCCAGATTTGGGCTTTCTCCTATTCACCATTCCTCCAATTTGGGCTTTTTCCCATTCACCATTCCTCCAGATTTGGGGTTTCTCCTATTCACCATTCCTCCAGATTTGGGGTTTCTCCTATTCACCATTCCTCCAGATTTGGGCTTTCTCCTATTACCATTCCTCCAGATTTGGGCTTTCTCATATTCACCATTCCTCCAGATTTGGGCTTTCTCCTATTCACCATTCCTCCAGATTTGGGCTTTCTCCTATTCACCATTCCTCCAGATTTGGGGTTTCTCCTATTCACCATTCCTCCAGATTTGGGGTTTTCCTATTCACCCCTTCCTCAGATTTGGGCTTTCTCCTATTCACCCTTCCTCCAGATTTGGGCTTTCTCCTATTCACCATTCCTCCAGATTTGGGCTTTCTCCTATTCACCATTCCTCCAGATTTGGGCTTTCTCCTATTCACCATTCCTCCAGATTTGGGCTTCTCCCATTCACCATTCCTCCAGATTTGGGGTTTCTCCTATTCACCATTCCTCCAGATTTGGGGTTTCTCCTATTCACCATTCCTCCAGATTTGGGCTTTCTCATATTCACCATTCCTCCAGATTTGGGCTTTCTCCTATTCACCATTCCTCCAGATTTGGGGTTTCTCCTATTCACCATTCCTCCAGATTTGGGCTTTCTCCTATTCACCATTCCTCCAGATTTGGGCTTTCTTTTTCCCATTACCATTCCTCCAGATTTGGGCTTTCTCATATTCACCATTCCTCCAGATTTGGGCTTTCTCCTATTCACCATTCCTCCAGATTTGGGCTTTCTCCTATTCACCATTCCTCCAGATTTGGGTTTCTCCTATTCACCATTCCTCCAGATTTGGGGGTTTTTCTATTCACCATTCCTCCAGATTTGGGCTTTCTCCTATTCACCATTCCTCCAGATTTGGGCTTTCTCATATTCACCATTCCTCCAGATTTGGGCTTTCTCCTATTCACCATTCCTCCAGATTTGGGCTTTCTCCTATTCACCATTCCTCCAGATTTGGGCTTTCTCCTATTACCATTCCTCCAGATTTGGGCTTTCTCCTATTCACCATTCCTCCAGATTTGGGCTTTCTCCTATTCACCATTCCTCCAGATTGGGCTTTCTCCCATTCACCATTCCTCCAGATTTGGTTTCTCCTATTCACCATTCCTCCAGATTTGGGTTTCCCATTCACCATTCCTCCAGATTTGGGTTTTCCTATTCACCATTCCTCCAGATTTGGGCTTTCTCCTATTCACCATTCCTCCAGATTTGGGCTTTCTCCTATTCACCATTCCTCCAGATTTGGGCTTTCTCCTATTCACCATTCCTCCAGATTTGGGCTTTCTCCTATTCACCATTCCTCCAGATTTGGGCTTTCTCCTATTCACCATTCCTCCAGATTTTGGGCTTTCTCCTATTCACCATTCCTCCAGATTTGGGTTTCTCCTATTCACCATTCCTCCAGTTTGGGGTTTCTCCTACCACCATTCCTCCAGATTTGGGCTTTCTCCCATTCACCATTCCTCCAGATTTGGGCTTTCTCCTTTACCATTCCTCCAGATTTGGGCTTTCTCCTATTCACCATTCCTCCAGATTTGGGGTTTCTCCTATTCACCATTCCTCCAGATTTGGGGGGTTTTTCCTATTCACCATTCCTCCAGATTTGGGTTTCTCTATTCACCATTCCTCCAGATTTGGGCTTTCTCCTATTCACCATTCCTCCAGATTTGGGCTTTCTCCTATTCACCATTCCTCCAGATTTGGGCTTTCTCATATTCACCATTCCTCCAGATTTGGGGTTTCTCCTATTCACCATTCCTCCAGATTTGGGGTTTTTCCCATTCACCATTCCTCCAGATTTGGTTCTCCTATTCACCATTCCTCCAGATTTGGGCTTTCTCCATTCACCATTCCTCCCGATTTGGGCTTTCTCTATTCACCATTCCTCCATTTTGGGGCCCTATTCACCATTCCCCAGATTTGGGGTCTTTTTTTACTTCTCTGTATTTGTATAGATGTGTGCCCTAAAGCAGTGGGAGTTTCATATCACGGTTTACTTCCAGCAAACCCCCCAGAGAATCCACAAAGATGGTTTGACAATTACAGATAGTACCATCTACACTCAACTGTCAAGAAAAGGAACTAGATCATATATTATATTATATATTCTTCTTTTTTTTTGACAATTCTGCATACCTTCTAGTCATCTTTTTCGAGGTATTTTTTAACCCTTTTTTTTCATGATGTTATGTTGAGAAAACTGTATACAGTGGAGTTGGTTGCATTCTTGACCGCCACTTCATTTTTTGTTTCTCAAGAATTCATGCAAGTTCTGTCGAACTGTCTTTCTTTGCTGATGTTTTGATTCCTTTCTGGTTTTGTTTGAAATTTTTTGTAGGCAGCGCAAAAATTGTGTATATATATATATATATATAAAAATTTAAAAAAATAAAATAAAGATTTTTCAATTTTCGGGATTAAAAAAAGTAATACACTACTTTTTTCAATATAGGGGATTGGAGGCAGAAGTATAATAGTGCATTTGTTTTTTAAACTTTTCATGAACTTTTTTTGAGGGGGCACTCAACTAAGGCCGCTCGGACAGGAAAAAAAAACTGTTTAATGGTAGGGGTTTTTATATATGTTTGATAAAACTTTGTAAGCTTTTTGTAATTTTAAATTTATAAACCCTATTTTCCCTTTTTAGACAAATATTAAAACTGATATTCCTTATTTTTAAAAGAAAACTTGTAATAAAATAAAACCTTGATTTCATTTTGTATTGTTTTTTTAAGTAATTGTCTTTTTAAAAATACTAAAATGCCAAGGTCATCAACGGTTGTGGTTCCTATTTCCTAGACTTTTTTCCGGCCCGCCGTCTATGTTATCGGAGGCAATGATCTGTAAAAAACCTTTTTCCCGGGATTCAGAGAGTAGGACAGTTTCCCATCTGCTTCTTTTCTGCATTCATATTTTTCCAACTATAGCGACAATTCAGACCTTTGTCAAGGGGTTTTTGGGGATTTCATACCCAGACGGTTGATAGAGTTAAAACAAACCGGGTTAAAGGAGAAAATGGCGATGGGGTTAAAATTCCCACGGAAGCACATAAGTCAAGCAAACGAGTGGAACCCGAAAAGAAAAAAGGGCGTCAAACAGACCCGGGAAAGTCTTTTGTGAACTGAAGAGTGTGTCTAACAAAAAAATTGCCCGTCTGCCCAGCCGGCGCGTTTGGGTACGGGTGATTATCCCCCTGTGTGTGCGGGTTCAATTCCGCAGGATGGCAGAAAAAGCCACAGATTCCCCAGATTTACGGTGTTTGTGGCACCGGACCGAAGGGTTACGATGTCCATGGCACTGAGCCGAAGAGCTGAAAGCTCAAGTGCTTCTGGATTGGAAAAAAAAATACTGGAAAACCAGAAAGAAAACAGCGAGACCGGGAAAAGTGGCGAATAACTATTGAGACCCTATGCTCCACGAGGAGCGGAGATATGAATAAGTAAGTAAGTAAGTACTAACGACTCAGTTGGACTAGGAGATGTTTAGAAGTATATTGAGAGTTTACTAAGAGCGTGTAAGTGATGACAAACACATAAGCTAAGCAGCCGACGCATTAAGAACTGATTTAAAGACTGGGTCCATTAATGAAATCACTGAGGGGCAACATTGACTGCGTGATGTTACTCCTGGGAGCTAGAAGGTAAGCTATGAGAAAGTTAATGATGATTAAGACTACGCGGACGATGACTCACGTTATGCGTCACATTAAAACTACCAGTCCATCTCGCGTATGAATATTTATTGCGGATAATTTCAATAACTTTAGTTTTTCTTTAGTGTTCCCTGGGTTCCTTGCTGCAAGATTTTTAAGGATAAATAAAGATTAATGTAGTTAAATACGGGACTTGCAGCACAATGAAAACATGTAATAATATTTAGTATATCTTCTCATTTGTTGCAGCAGTGATATGAAAAGTGTGGCCGCCCGAGTGGTTACCGGGCCCAAATTTGGGTGTAAAGAATAGAACCACTGTTACCTGCCATGCATGTCGTAAGAAGCGACTAAGGAGGTTTGGCTGAAATCGGATGCATGTGTCCTAAGCGTGTAAAGTCTATGCGTTTAGGGGCCTACCAAACCAATGTGCAACGTATACGCGTTCTTGGCAAATATCGCAAGTGATTAAAATTGCTCGTAAAGAACGAACGCAAAGAAGAAGAAGAAAAAATGTGCATATCCTTTTAAGGACGTTGCTCTCAACCACAGTAAACGAATGGTTGATTTTCTAGGCACCACTTATACGTTGAATATTTTGCCATTGCTTTCTGAACGGTGAGGTATATTTTTACCATTTGTAAAAATTTACGGGAAAAATTGTGAACTGTCCGCCGCGGAGTTGGAACAGAGCCAACTATAAACTTATGGACCTTCGGACTCAGGTAAGAGTTATGGAAAATCAGACCCCCAACTACACCACGTGACCTCGCATTCCAGTATTTGTGTATATAGACGAATTCATTTTTAAATCAAGATAAAATGCTAACTCGAAGTTATATTATGCAATAAGTTAAGTTTAACAATAATGAATATCAATATTATGAATATTTTCACCAATAAATAACCATAGACTCACAAAGTGAGTAAAATTGCAAAAAGCTTGCATTGTTCTATAAACATCTATATTTTCCGCCTCCTTTTCTGATCTAGGTCAGGAACACCCACTCAGTTGTCTGGCCTAGTTATCTAGAGTTGGCTGTGGTTGGAACCAGGTACTCATGGGTTGGGATCGAGCTCGCTACTGCCAAAGCCTTAGACTCCCACTGCTGCATCAGAGCAGAATGTAATATTACATTTAGTGATGTTTCTCATTTGTTACAACAGTCCATAATATAATTTCCTCTTCTTCGAGAGCTCCATATCGATCACTTGTTAAACCACTCTTTGTGATATGTATGATCGCCTAAGAGCGATTGTACGTTGTGCCAGTAATGCGACTACAGTAAGCCAGCACATACGATTTCTGCAACACGTTTTATTTACTAGGGTAGCTTTCCTAGACCTTGACTGTAGTCGCCTCTTACGACATGCCTTGCAGATCGCAGTGTTACTATTCTTTGCTTCCTATGTGAGCCTTAATAACACACGGGCGGCAATGTAATATTACATTTAATAAATGTCTTCTCACCTACTGCAACAATGCAGAATGTAAATACTACGTTTACTGATGTTATGTCATTTGATGCAACAATCACACAATCACAAATAGTGGTATTTTGATAAATCATGTGTGTGCCCCTTATCTCTTCTTCTTTTGTCGTCACACTGCTACCGGGTTGTTGCCCAGTGTGATGGTTTTCTGTTTTTGTCTTCCGCTGTTATTTTGGTTTGGGTGATTGTTATTTTTGCTCTTTGACATGATTCTGTTATGCCATCTAACCATCTGTTTCGTGGTCTTCCTCTCGCTTTCTTTACTGATGTTCTGTTGTAGAAGACTCTGTATACTGTAGAGTTTGGATGCATTCTTATTAAGTGGCCAAACCACTTCATTCTTTGTTTCTCAATGTAATTTAAGCAGGTTCTGCACCAACTTTCTTTCTTATGCTGATGTTGGTGACTGTCTCTTCTCGTGTTGTTACTAACTTTCTAAGCACTTTACATTTACGTGCAGTTATTTTTTGTGATTGCACTTTGCTCATTGTCCATGCTTGTCTCAAGTCTGCAAACGTAGTCCCTTAATGAAACAACGTAAAATGTGAGACTGCGTTGTTTATTAATGTTACGTGATTTTTCTGTAGAACAATTTTCAGTTGAAAATCGTTAATATTAGGTTTCGCTTTCTCTCTCTCTCTCTCTCTCTCTCGCGATCCACCCAGACCGATGTACCAGATCTCCCCTAAATTCTATTCATGTGAAATCTGATTCATGCACCTTAACATTGGTATCCTTCCTTTGCGTTCCGGCCTAGCCTGATGGACCAACTTCTATCATGAATTTAACTGTTGTTTTTGGGACTCCGTTCCTCCGTACAGCTTCATGAAGCTCTTGTGTTTTGGCCAGTACTCTTCTCGTATACCTGCTAAACGTAGACGTCTTGCAAGACGTGTTCTGCCGTCATGTCTGCCATATTGCATGGGCACAGGCTAGTTGTGCCAATTTTAAATTTATGGAACATGTGCGCTCTGAGCTTGTTGTGGCCGGTCAGAGGCGAAATATGTAACTTGTTCACTGCGCGAGAGACCATAGTAACCGTCACTGTCTGTGTACTGCAGGTGTTCTTGCCCACTTGCTTCGATAGTGCGAACCGATGGTTGTTTTGACTTCCTCATAGCTGATCTCGAGATCAGTCTGGGAATCGCCCGCCCTCTTTGGCTAGCTTGTCAGCCGCTTCGTTTCCCCTAATGTTGCAGTGTGACGGTATCCACTGGATGACAGTGCAGTTTGAGTGAACTCGTTAGTTCAGCGAGGGACGTTTGAGCTCATTCATCTCAGTTTTGCCAACGCATTTGAGTGCCGTGATGACCGATAGAGCATCGGTGAATATCACGACCTTGTTGCGTGTAGTGTTTCTTCTCTCCAAGATCATTTCGGCCGCCTTTTTGATTGCCTCTGCCTCAGCTCGGTAGTTATTCGAGTATTTGCCAGTTGCAATCGCTTTCTTAACCGTGACTTTCTTGGAGATTTTAAGCACTATTCCTCCTCCGCCATCGCTTATTGCGTTATTTGCCGATCCGTCCGTGTAGACGTGCGTCCACTCATTTTCAGGGTACTCTGATTCTATGTACTCTTCTGCTGCAGTTTTTCTGTCGAGGTTCGTTTGGTCCCTTTGCACATTATGCCTGGGATTGATTCCCTTAGTTCTGGCATTTTTGTTTCCATGGCGGGCACTTGTCGATTGCCGGGATTGTTTTAGCTGTGCATTTGGACAGGACTGGGTGGTCTGTGGTCAGTGCGTTAAAGAGATTCTAACGAAGTTAGATCTCTGTATTCTCCACTTTCCGGATTGAAACATTCTTTCATGCATTGGATGCGATTCGAGCCGTTTGAGTTTTTCCGCAAGTACTACTACTTTCTTGTCCCTTCGGTCAGTCATTGGTTGGATGCCTGTGATGGTCTCCATCGCCTTGATGGACGTGGACTTTATGGCTCCAGTGATAATGCGTAGGGCCCGGTTTTGACTGCTGCTCACTTTGGCGAATTGCTTGTTCGATGCATTGCTCCACGCTGCCATACCGTACTCTAGGACCGGTCGCACTCTACCAGAGTAAAGTGTCTTGAGAATTCTGCTGTTTGCTCCCATGTGAACCTGCAGTTTTCGCATCATTGTTACCTGTGTCTCGCTTTTGCTAGCATTCTC
>JADZMA010002048.1:0-13530 GCA_020796225.1 Arion vulgaris
TAAAAAATAATAAAATGGGTTTTATTATGGTTTGTGTCACATAAGACTAGATCCGGTTTCAAGTTTAGCAGTAAAAGAACCATTGGAGTAAAATCGAGAAGCAAGCTGGAAAACCGCTGCCATTCAAAATTCATCCAAAAATTGAATAAAATAAAATTTCTACAAAATGTTTTTACATCTTTAAATTACATCTGGACGCTCGTCGGTGCTAAAGGTTCGTGCACTACCGCTGAGATATTTTTGTATAAAGAAGAGACCAAACCCCAATGGTTTCTTACAAGTTCATGATGAGGGTCCTATCAATCAATCGTCAAACATAACCTTGTGTATATTTTAAAGAAAACGTGGTTTTTCATGTTATCGAGATCTTTATATTTTTTTGTCATGTAATGTCACTAAAAGGGCCATATCTGTCTTTGCTGCTTATCATACGCGGGTATTCATATCCACACCCCCGAAGATTAGGGGGGCCAATTTGGTGCAAAGAATAGAATCACTGTTCCCCGCCACGCATGTTTAGGAAGGTTTGGCTGAAATCGGATGCATGTGCCCCGTTGGGAATGCTAACAAAACAAATGCTTGCAAAAAACGGATGCGCCAGGTCGTAAGGCGCATAACATGGTGCAACGACCCCTCACAATGAGAATGGGATAACGGATTCTACGGTCGCCAATCTGCCTGAGAGATTTAGCCACGCGGTAAGAATGTCAGAACTCATCACGGGTGGTCAAAACTTACTGCGGGAAGAGGTCACCAAAAGGAAGCGAAATCATAGGAATTATACCCCACAGAACTCCCCCTGGTATGCAAACTTGAAGAAAGAGGTGGCCACTTACCCCCAGCGCCCAAGACAAGCTGCATGGCGTGGCTGATATCTGAGGCAGACGTTTGCCTTTATTAGAAATCAAAATCCCAATCTAGTGAGAACGCAAGAAGAATACCCAGCTACTAACTTTGGAGACAAAAAATTATGTGCCTGATACACAAATGAACAAATATTTTTAAATGCCTGATCATCAAAAACAAGATCACAAACATTTGACACCTGCCCAAAATTGTATAAATCTGACATGAAAATCACCAACACTAAAACAGAAATAATGAAAATGGGAAAATAGATAATAAATAGACATCCCTGCAATAACTACAACAAACCAAGTGAAAAAAATTCAAATACTTAGGAAGCATATTCGAAGAGGAAGATAGATAGAGAAGAGGCTAGGTACAAAAAACAAAATGCTGTAACCTACCAGCTGACCCATTGTTAAGGCACCTAAACATGTCACTGACAGCTAAGCAACAGATTATCAACAACATTTCCATACCTACTTTGTGTTACGACCCAAACGGGACAATGAAAAAAGCCGGTAAAAAATAACTACAGGGAAAATGCTGTCGATAATTTCAAAAAACCCGAAAAACGTCACTCATCAGAAAGAAAAAAAGTTGTCACCAGGACCTTGTTTTCAATGAAAAAAGAATGAAGGGGTTTTGGGCCCATTAATAGTTTAAAAACCCCACAGTATATAAAGTTTTCCCAAAAAGAACATCAAAAAAGAAGGGGGGGAAAAAAAAGGGAATATTGAGGGAAAAACCCTGTAAAAGTGCAAAATAACAATCACAAGCCCAGAACGCGAAAGACAAAACAAAAACCCATGACATGGGCAAAAAAGGACAGTGTGACGAAAAAAGATGAAGAAATATATTTATTTTTTTTAAAAAGGGGTTTTTAAACTTCTTTTGAATGAAAACATTTAAAATTTTTTGTAAAGAGAACTTTGAATACTTTCAGTACTTTTTATAAAAAACCAAAAATTCATAAAATTGTAACGAACACTTTTTTCTGCCCAACGAACAGTTTGAGCCCCTTCTAAGTGAACATTGTAATAATTTAACCCTCTAAAAGGGAGAGATAAAGCTGTTTCTGTTGTTAGTATAATGCAGGACAACTGGGGTTTAAATATAATAAAGGGGTGTCTAGTGAGGTTTGTTTACAATATGGTCTTTTTTCTTTCTTCCAAAACCCCCCAATCGCCCACTTATTAAACACTCGGGAAATTTTGAGGGATATGGGGGGTTCATATTTTTCTCAATAAATCAATTTTAAAATCGCCCTTTTTTTTTAAAAAACCCTTTAATTTGGTTTTGCTGTTGCCCCCTTAAAAACCCCAAAATTCCCGCCTCCTCTTCGCACACCGCCCTGGATAACCTAAAAGATTTACATTTTAATTATCCCCTACAAGAAAAGGGCCCCCGATTTCACCGGCGAAATATAACCCCCAAAAGATAAATTTTAAAAATTTTGGGGGTGTAAAAGAAAAAAGACCATTAAAATGAAAAAACCCGGGGGAAAAACACAGTATAGATTCATCGAAAAACAAATTAAATGTTTCGACCAGTAACAATTACCATCAGAAGTAACCCTCAAAAAAATCTGTCGAAAAATGGGCAAAGCAAGGCCGGCCCGAAAAAGATGGATTCAGAAAAAGAGGCTACGAGGCTATTTATAAAACGCATCTGGGGTTTTTTAAATTTTCATGACCTGACGCTGTGAGGCATCAGGATTCGAGAAAGAAAGAAAGGAACACGCAGCAGATCACACCACAAATCACAAAGAGGGTTAACATGTGGTCTTTACCATCAACACCGTTCGAAGAATAGGACTGTTAGTGGAAAAAGTTCGCTTTAGAAAATATATTTGATGATGATTAAAGTTGAAATTTGATAAAAAAAGGAAACATGAAAAAAGGAAATATTTTCATTATATAAAACAATTATTTCTGGAAGATTAGTCTAGAGCAGCGTTTACTAAAGTCATACCTCCAGTCGCTAAGCGTTCTAGGGGAGGGGGAAGGGATAGTGGGGTCAGAAGAATTTGGGATATTCAGGAAAGGGACCCCTTTAAAAGAAGAAATTAATAGTATATATTTTAAAATAAATTATTTTCGTGAATTTGTGATTAAATAATCATTGAAAATTTGAATTCTGCATTTAATCATCTTTTCCCCGTCTTATACAATCCATTTTAAAATAAATTTTCTATTGTATATAAATCATTTTGAAAATTGACCATGTATGACAGAAATGAGAGCCGCGGTAGCGTAGTTGTTAGTGAACTCGCTTCTCAAGGCGGGTTTGGGTTCCTCCCATAGTGGGCGGGGAAATTTTCCGGACCGACGGTCTCGGGTCGACCCAGCCTCAATGGTACCAGACATGCTCTGGGAAGTAAGGCGGGCCGGTGTGATGCTGCCCAAATCACCCAGTGCCCGACGGTCAATGAAAATACAGGCCTAACACTGTATTGCCCTATATACCACGAGGTATGAAAGGGCTCCTTTACTTTACTTTTTATGACAGAAATATATATCAATTTCTATGTCAAAGAGAAAATAACGGTGGATGGGGATAATGAGAAAATAAGAGGACTATTTACCCTTTTGGTGACGGATTAGTGTAATGTATAAACGTTCACCTGTCGACTCGGACACAAGAGGGTTGAGTTAATCACACACTCGACGTTCCACACAGGAGGAAAGGTGGCCTCTACATCCTGCACACTAGGGTATATAATTATTAAAAGTGACTTCTACTCTAAGGTCTGAATTCTACAGGAAAACTACAGGAAAATTATTTGATTTATAGACCTTTCTTTGATACATGCAGACGTCAAGAGCCACATAATATTATTCCCGAATACCAATACTTTTCACATTTTGGAGATACGCCTTTGAGCATCATCTCATTACAGATCGTCGGACGAAACATGCGGGGATGTGTAGTGTACAACGCTGACCGCAAAAAAAACCCCAGTCCGACATCGACTTGTTTGTAGTGTACAATGCCAGACCATACAGCAGGTGATTTTTAGCGATTGTGTTTGAGGGGTTTGTTTATGATTCCAAACTGAGTTCTGTTATTTCTAATGTTGATTTATTGATTGTTCGACATTTGATCTGCCATTAGTAGTTAAGTGGTTGTGTTAGGTTATCTGGTTATGTAATGGTATGTTGGGTTTGTAAGGTTGTGTAGTTATGTAAGGATATGCAAGGTTTTCTTAGGTTATGTACGTTTATGTAAGGTTGTGTAAAGGGTTTTTAAGGTTGTGTAAGGCTATTGTAAGGTTGTGTAAGTTATTGTAAGGTTGTGTAAGGCTGTGTAAGGTTATTGAAAGACTATGAAAGGATATGTAAGAAAATGAAGGTTACGGAAGGTTATGTAAGGTTATATAAGGTTGTGTAATGTTATGTTAGGTTATCTAAGGTTATGTAAGGTTGTGTAATGTTATGTAATGTTATGTGAGGTTGTGTAATGTTAGTAGGTTGTGTAGGCTGTGTAGGTTATTGAAAGACTATGAAAGGATATGTAAGAAAATGGAAGGTTACGGAAGGTTATGTAAGGTTATATAAATGTGTAATGTTATGTTAGGTTATGTAATGTTATGTAATTTGTGTAATGTTGTAAAGGGTTTTATAAGGTTGTGTAATGTTATTTAGGTTTGTAATTTTAATTTTGAATTTATTAGGTTATAAAAGGGTTTTTAAATTTTTATTTGTTAATGTTATGTAAGGTTATAAAGGTTGTGTAATTTATTTGGTTTTAATTTATTAATTTAAGGGAGTTTTTAAAAAGGTTATTAGTTATAAAGTTTTTGAAGGTTATGTAAGGTTATGGGGTTGAAAGGTTATGGGATATGAAGTTATGAAAAATTATTTGATTTTTAAGGGTTTTTAAAACTTTTTTTAAATCGGTATTTTAGGGGACAAAAATGGTATTTTAAAAAGATTCTTATTTTATTTTATAATTTTTATGTTTTACCAAAAAGCTTCATGTTATGTCAAGATCCGTTGTATTATCTTTATAAAATTTTTCACCCTTCATGGCCCCAAAGAAACATATTTCAGGACCACGACGGGGCTACGTCTCTCTTTTGAAATTTTTTAGAAAAAACGTGTGTAAATTTCCCGCTCTAAATTCCCAAAACCGATTGCATAAAATGAAATTGTCGAGCGCCCCGATATATAAAGTTTATAGATGACGAAAAGGTGTTTAAAAAAATTTTTAAAAAAAAATTGGGTGACTCCCCCTGTACCCTGGTCAGTGTTTTATGCACCCTTTGAAATTTTTCTAATCTCCCTTTGGTTTTGGGCGGGTTAAGATCAAAACCCTTTAAAGAATCAAAACACCTAAACCCAAAATTGTGTGACCAAGTTTTAAAGGCGCCTTAGATTTTTTCAATCAATCAACCCCCAAAAACCCCATAAACGTCATGTCTCTCAAAACTCTCTCTCTCTCTCTTTGGTGTATTAATCTTTCGCGTCGATTTTTTTAAACCCACATTGTCAGATCATCCAACATCTTCTCCTCTTTTTTACGATCTCCCCCGTTTTCCCGTTGTCACCAAAATTTTTAAATCTTTCTTCATTTTATGCCAAAACATTGACTGTCGATTAGTTTCCCTTTTATCGATTTTCTTTATTGGGGATCTGTTTTGGGTTTTTCTCGATGGAAAGATAGTTACTGCTCTGTTGGTGTGAAAAATTTCCAAAATCAGGGAAACGACACCCAACTAAAAAATTTTGCAAATTGCTTTTCGGCATCAATTTCCGATTGGCGTAAAAAAACTAAAAAATTTTCACTTCTTTTACAAAGTTCGGTCTTCTTCGCGTCAACTTCGTTTGCGACCCCATTTTCATCGGACTGTGCCAGGTCTTCACCGGGTTCCCCGTTGATTTTGGTTGTTTCTTTGGAGTTTTCCCCTCCACGCTAAAATGGGGCAGTCTTGCGGATGTGCTCTGGGGGCTGTTTCCCTTTTCCAAGAGGGGGACTCACTGGGGATCCAGACCGGTTCTAACAGGGTGTGGTTTTTCTTTTTTTATTTAAAAATTCTCTGTGTTTAAGAGTCAAAAATATAAAACAAAAGTTGACTTAATTGCCCGGGTTTTTTCCCCGGGGCCGGTCCTCTCTGCAAATGCCACGCCACTTGCCGAATATAAAACGAAATCCTCCCAGCAACAATTTGGATTTGAAAAAAAGAACTGTGAACGAACGGGGCGGTCCCGGGTTGAACCCCCACATTCGGGGCGAGGGCTTAACCTTTAGCCAAAAAAATCTTTTTTCCCGATCCAGGCAGGCTTTTTTTCGGCCGGGGCCGGGGCATCTAACCCTTCGTTCTCCACGAAACACCCAAATCTAAAAACTCGGGTTTTCGCCATCCCAGAATTGAACCCCACACACAGAGGGGAGTCACCCGTAGTCCAACCGCTACACCGCTGGGGGACGGGAAAAACCCTTTATAAATGTCTTCAGACCAACCAGAAGACAAAGAAAAAGACCCTTTTTTTTATTTTAACAGCCAAACTGTCTTTTAAAGCTTTGTTGTTGTTGTTGCACGTCAGGAAATATTTGGGTTAAACTGGGTGGATACAAATTGGTTTAATAATTATGTTATAAATAATAATGTTTTAATTTTATCTTTTATTTATGGGTTTGGTTCAACATGAATATCTTTAAAACCCCCGGAGCCCTTATAATTGGTTTTATTCTTGGGGGTGTAGGAGTTTTTAACGTGGGGTACTGTTTTAAGTGGTGTGACTTTTTAGTTAGTGTTTTGTGGTTTTATTCTAGAGTAGTGAGCTTTATAGTTAGTGTTTTTGGCTGTTATTCTTAGGAGTTGTGTATATAGTTAGTGATAGAAAAAAATAAAGGCCTTTTATATTTATTTGGGGGTACAGTGTTAGGCCCATTGTTTTGACCTTTCCCCCATGGGGATGTATCCTCCCCGGGGCCGCCTTTTCTTTCTCAGGAGTCTGGGCCCCGTTGAGGGTGGGGCGACCTGAAAAGTCCCCTCGGGAAAAAATTTCCCCCCCCTGCGGGGGTTGAACGGGCCCCAGAAGAAACAGTTACTAACAACTAGCACCGCCTCATTAGTTTATAGTGGGTTGTTTTTTCGGGGTTAATGGTTTTATAACTAGTGTTGTAATGTATATTTACAGAGGAAATTTAAAATTTGGGGATAAATTTTATATTTTCAGTTTAGTGAGTTGTTTTAACTAGCGTTGTGGTACATTGCCATGTTTAGTGTTGAAACACGTACAAACAAAAGTACTATAGTTTCAAAATACAGAAACAGTGACGATAAACAAACGTTTCGACCAAAAAGGCCTATCAAAAAAACGAACAAACGGGAGTGACAATAAAATGAAACCAATGGACGACCAAATACAAACGTATCTGGGAAAATCTGGAAAAAAAACAATAACGATGAACACAAAAACACAATAAACTAGAAATATTTCAATACAAACAAAGTACTGCATTTTTACAAAATACAAAAAAACAATACACATCAACGTTTTGAAAAAAGGCCTTTATCAAGCAAGGATACAAAGGGTAAGACTTTGACTTCTTTCACAACACTACATATAGAGAACAATAATAAAATAGTAACGGTACTCAAATAAAAGTCTTTCAGTGTTTCTCGTACCAATTGAAGTTGTATCTATCTGATTCTCTTGATATGCAGATATATCACTTTGTCTGTTGGGAGTTTAACATAAGACCACTCGACTTACAATCAGAACACGACGACTACTACTCTTTAGTTTGTTTGTTTTTTTGTTGTTTTTTTGTTTTTTTAGGTGGTGGATTAAGCCTCCATGTGGCCGAGGTACCCCCCTTTCAACCTAAGACATGTCTTTTTGGTTATATCAGGCGTAAATTATTTTCTGTGTGGCCATGTGGCCTGGGACTTTGTCCTGGTGTGGCTGTTGTTACATGGTGTCTTGTCTGTTTGTCCCAATAAGGCATTTTGTCTTGGTCTTTTGTCTAATGGGAATTAGATGCGTCACCAAAAATATACAAATTAGACAGCTCTGCTTTAGATGTTCGTTAAGCCCGCCTGCCCAGCGTGTTCATAGCGCGTTGGACGACAGGTGACAAGCCTCCTGTGATTCCGATTCAATTCCGCGGCGGCAGAAAAGCCGGTTCTCCCGATTTACGGTGTTCGTGGCACCGAACCGAAGGTTACGATGTCCATGGCACCGAGCCAAAAGCTGAAAAACCTAAGCTCTGGATCGGAAAAATGGTCCAAAAGGCATCATCAAAAATGACTTCCTGCATCGGTTTTCCCCATATTGTCAGGTTTCTCTCCCGAAATAGCTTACCACTATCCTAGCGGTCTCTAGAAAAAAAATCACAAACGAACAGAACGTCAGGTCCATTCAAACCTCCGAACTTCGAAGAAGTTGCTCTGTCGATGGTTGTCTTACTCTGTTGTAATTATCATCTTTACTTGTCTTCTTTCTTCTATATTTTTAGTTGTATGATATCCTTATCTAACATCAGATCGTGTGTCTTTGATGTTTGATTTCTGTCTAACGTTATCAATAGATCAATATGTGGGTTAGAATCAGGCATGGCCTTCTGTTCACAGTAATTTTCCAGAACCCCTAGGTTGGTGCTGGAGCTACGGGGTTCGTGCTTGTGCAATACTCAAAACAACCAGGGTTAGACACTGTAATGTGAACAAATTCATGGTCAACGTTAGACACTGTGTCAATAGGAACTAATTTAGACCCCGTTAGACACTGTCTCAATGTGAGACTGATTCTGACCCAACGTTGACTGTCCATGTGAGACTAGATTCCGACCAGCGTTGACACTGCCCCCAGTGAGACTAGTTCATAGGCGTTGGACACTGTCAATGTGAGACTAGATTCGGCCAACATTGAACACTGTGTCAATGGAACTGATTCATGACCAGCGTTTGACACTGTCACTGGAGATAGATTCTTGACCCAAAGTTGCTCTTTTCAATGTGAGACTAGATTCATGACCAGCGTTAGACACTGTCAATGTGAGACTAGATTCTTGACCAACGTTGGGCACTGTGTCACTGTGAGACTAGATTCTTGACCAGCGTTAGACACTGTCAATGTGAGACTAGATTCATGCCCAAAGTTAGACACTGTCTCCCAAAGTCAGACTAGATTCATGACCAGCGTTACACTGTCTCAATGTCAGACTAATTCATGACCAGCTTGACACTGTCTCAATGTCGAACAATTCATGCCAGTGTTAGACACTGTCTCAATGTCAGACTAGATTCATGACCAGTGTTGACACTGTCCAATGTCGACTAGATTCATGGGCCAACGTTAGGCACTGTCTCAATGTCAGACTAGATTCATGACCAGTTTAGACACTGTCTCAATGTCAGACTGATTCTGGACCAGCGTTAGACACTGTCTCAATGTCAGACCAGATTCATAACCCGCGTTGGCACTTGTCAATGTGAGACTAGTTTTGACCAGCGTTGACCTGTGTCAATGAGACTGATTCAGACCAGCGTTAGACACTGTCTCAATGTCAACAGATTCACAACCAGCGTTGAGCACTGTCTCAATGTGAGACTAGATTCAGACCAGCGTTGGACACTGTCTCAATGTGAGACTAGATTCAGACCGGGGTTAGACACTGTCTCAATGTCAGACTAGATTCATAACCAGCGTTAGACACTGTCTCAATGTGAGACTGATTCAGACCAGCGTTAGCACTGTCTCAATGTGAGACAAGATTCGCGACCAGCGTTAGACCTGTCTCAATGTCAGACTAGATTCTTGACCAACGTTAGACACTGTCTCAAGTCGGGCTAGATTCTCCAACGTTAGACACTGTCCAATGTCGGGCCAGATTCATGACCCGCGTTAGACACTGTCTCAATGTCAGACTAGATTCATAACCAGCGTTGGAACTGTCTCAATGTCAGACTAGATTCTTGACCAACGTTAGCACCGTCTCAATGTCAGACTGAAATTTATGACCAGCGTTAGACACTGTCTCAATGTCAACTAGATTCATAACAGCGTTAGACACTGTCTCAATGTCAACTAGATTCTTTACCAACGTTGACACTGTCTCAATGTCAGACTAGATTCTGACCAGCGTTAGACACTGTCTCAATGTCGACTAGATTCCAGACCAGCGTTAGACACTGTCTCAATGTCGACTAGATTCTAACCAGCGTTAGACACGCCTGTCCAGACTGATTCTTTACCACGTTGAACTTTCTCATGTCGACCCAGATTCTTGACCAGCGTTGGCACTGTCTCAATGTCAGACTAGATTCAACCAGCTTAGACACTGTCTCAATGTCAGACTAGATTCATGACCAGCGTTAGGGCACTGTCTCAATGTCAGACTAGATTCAAAACCCGCGTTGACACTGTCTCAATGTCAGACTGATTCTTGACCAACGTTGACACGTCTCAATGTCAGCTAGATTCATGACCAGCGTTGGACATTCTCAATGTCAGACTAGATTCATGACCAGCGTTGACACTGTCTAATGTCAGACTAGATTCATACCAGCTTGAACACTGTCTCAATGTCAGACTAGATTCTTGACCAACGTTGACACTGTCTCCCAAAGTCAGACTGATTCTAACCAGCGTTGCCTGTCTCAATTCAGACTAGATTCAGACCAGCGTTAGAACTGTCTCAATGTCAGACTAGATTGATAACAGCGTTAGACAATATTTTCTTGTGTTTTTGAGATTTGTGTAACGCGCCATCTTCTTCTTCGAACGCTCCATATCGACCATTTTAACCATCTTTGTGATTTGTATGTGTTCTGAGCTTAAGAGCGATTGTACGTTGTGCCAGTTATGCACCCACAAGTACGCCAAAACATCCCATTTCTGCGACGCTTTTTATTTTTCTAGGGTAGCTTCACGACCCCTACCTCAGTCGCCTCTTACGACATGCCATGTGGTCTGGTTACTATTCTTTTCTCCCATTGCGAGCCCAGATATCACAGGTGTAACTCGCCATCTTGTTTTATATGTCATTTGATTAACACCAGTCATCCATCTATCTGTTGGGGTCTTCATGACCTGAAGTCTGGTCCTCTTCGTGTGACAAATTTAGTGACGACAGTCTTGTTATATTTTGTTCAACTAAACAGACATACTTTTCTGAAGTTCGTTATCTTCAGAGATTCTCAAATTGTATCTCTACTTACCCCATATATTATACAAGCCAGAACATTTAGTAATCTCTAAACATTAACTAAATAGTTGTCCACTTTGCCATATTCTTGTTCCTTTTCTATAACTGTTTTCCTTGAGCTTTGTTATGCTTTTATCCTTCTTTTGTTGAGATCTATCAAATAGCTTGTCCTGAGGGAGAACTTTGCCAACCACAGTCTCCCTCATAGACCAGATGTCCTGCCTCTGCAGCCGTCATGTTCAAACCATCAGTTACATCCTGAATCCATCTTCTCCATAGTCTTCTTCTCTTTGCCAGTATACCTCATTCCATGATGGTCTTTTCCAGTCGTTCATGTCTTTTTATATGTGTAAAATACATACATTTCTCCTTCTTTTTGTAGCTTTAGCCGTGTTCTTTGATTTTGAGTTCTTTCTAGAAAGATCTTTTGTTCTTTCTCTGTCCATGATATACAATGTAGTAGGCCTATATTTCTCACAAAAATAAATAATTATTGCTCGTTGATATTAATCAGCATAGAAAATACTCCCCACTTTTCTATGTTTCAGTTTGAGTTTGGAATATCTTCATTGCACTCCAGACATGTCCATAGTGCTCCGATCTCCGTTGCAATATCTCCAATAGCATCCAGCGACTAACCGTACCATTTCGATGTTGATTGTCACCTACTCATATTCCCTGTTGTGTTGTTCTTTTCTAGACACTCCATTCTTTAATCCAAACATTTGCAATCTAGCAATTGAACAATTGTCGTGGATTAGTTAAAATGGATTTCTGTTTGCGCTGCACTATATGAGGGCGTTCAGAATATCAGCTCCATCTATATTTTGCTTTCTTTTCTCTGTCCATGGTTAGCCGTCATAGCGAGCATTCACCGCTCAAATACTTGTTTATCAACAAGGTGCACTAATTTGACTCACAAAATGACAGCGCATATTTAGTTTTTAAATGTGCTTTATTCAACATGAATTTGTCATGTGTCTAACATATGTGTTTGTTATCTAAACAAAAACGGAATTGGCCCACCGACCACTGCACTAGGATTTATAAATGTGAAGTGACAGTTACTTTATACCTAAGGCAGGAAGGCTGTGGAACATTTTATTTTATGCCTTAACAAAGCCTACTTAGTACAATGACCTCTCTGTTGCATTTCTTCACGGCGATCTCAAGTCATGCGCTTAACAAAGCCTTACTAGTACAAGTGACCTCTCTGTTGTATTTCTTTCTCCACGACCTCTAGTCATGCGCTTAACAAAGCCACTAGTACAATGACCTCTCTGTTGTATTTCTTTGAAGTGACCTCTAGTATGCGTTTAATTCCATAGACACACACTTGGGCAGTCAGCTTCAGAGTCTGTCGAGTTTCCACAAAGCTTGGTTTTCATCACAGCCAACTATAAACTCATACGACCGGCGGACTCGGACACAGCCAACTATAACCTCATACGACCGCAGACTCGATACAAAGTTTGGAAATAAGACCACAACCGTCACGTGACCTCGCATTTCCAGTATTTGTATATAGATAAATGAATTTTAAAATCAACAAACCATGCTAAATCAAGGTTATATTATGTAACAAGTAAAGATTAACAATAAGAAATATCAGTATTATGAATATTTTTCATCAATAAATAACTATCGACTCGCAGAATTGAGAAAATTGCTAGAGCTTGCAGTGTTCTATCAAACATATAAAATCCAGCCCCCCTTTTCCTCCCCCCCTTCCCAATTCAAACTAAGTCAAGGTTTTCCAATCAGTTATACGACCCAATATTTGAGTTGGCTGTGGTTTTCATGTATACAAGTTCTGAACTTCTTCTTCTCTTCCAACATTTACTTCTTTATAGAAGTGTTGGGGCGGAGCAGGTGGAGTGCACGACGTAGTGATCTTGTGTGTGTTTGTTCTAAGGCACTTTGTGAGCTGATATTCATTTTTATAAGGCTGTTCTTGATGTCGTCGCTCCATCTTATTCTGAACTTCGTAGCTAAAAACAGTTTAATAACTGTCAATCAATCATCTTATGTCTGGAACAATTTGTCAATGTAGTAGATACATGTAACTGGACAGAGTGATTATTTCGTCCAACAATATTGCTCATGAGTTGAACAAATATTAGAATGACATATCTAATTAATTAACTAGTGTATGTTTATGTTTGTCAAGAGATATGGACATAAACCTACATAGATAAGATAACTTTACTCATATCTGTGCAACCCAACTACTCATCATTATCAGTGCCGTGCCGCTGGCGTAGGATATCATTGATCTCCACAAATCTCAAACTTTGGTGTTTGCTATCAACTCAGATGTTGACGCTCTACCGTGTCACGAAGTCAGGCTATCAAAATTTTATCTCCAGTCTTCCCTATCTTGTCTACCTCGATTTTACCAGTTGTTACAATGTGTTCTAAACCTCCCTCCTCATCACATGCCCGAAAAATGATGACTGCCTCTTTCTTATATTTAAAGATAGCTTTTCTGTGTCTGATCTCGTTCAACACTTTAAATTTTTT
>JADZMA010002049.1:0-13526 GCA_020796225.1 Arion vulgaris
TTGAAGTGTTTTAAATGAAGGAGGCGCGGGATCTGACATTAAAAAAGATGAAAAGCACCCGTGCATTCGGCCCCTTCAGCCCGCCTGAAATCTGCCCAACAGCATCAGAACCAAGACTAGTATCTATAGCAGCTGTGTGCTGTCAACTTTGCTGTACGGATCGGAATGCTGGAGAATGACAGAACAGGATATGTCCAGACTCTCCGCCTTCATACAACTTGTCTGCGAAAAATCTTACGCGTGTACTGGGCGACTACTATCTCGAATCAAGAATTGCTTGCACGATGCCAACAAGAGAATATGGGCACTATCATCCGAGACGACGCTGGAGATGGATTGGACATGTGATGCGCATGGAACTGGCCCTAAGAAAACTGCACTGAGATGGACTCCAGAGGGTAGGCGAAAGCGTGGAAGACAAGACGACCTGGAGGAGAACGATAGAGCAAGAGCTGAAGGAAATGAATCATAGCTGGAACACAATACAGAGGAAGGCCATGAACAGGGAAGAATGGTGTACGTTTGTTGTTGCCCTAAACGCCAGGGGCGTAACAGGCTAAAGAGAGAGAGGGCTATTGTTGACGCTGTGTGATTCAGTCCATTGCCTGCGCACCGAACCAGACTTTTACCTTGCGGATCATACTCAATGAATCACTCAGAATGCATGCATGAGTATAGTTTGGGTGAATCTAGCCAACGTAAATATTAACCGCCAGTACCTCCATTGCTATGTGCTTGTTGTTATACGAAATGCACCACTGGCCCTCAGGGACCATTCTGCCACATGAGCTTGCAGAGAAGGCCTATGCGGACTTTTCGTGACGAACTACCGATCCATCCGTGTAAATCAAAACGGCACCTTCATTGCAGTTTTCATCAATGATAGCCTTAACATCTGCATCCAGCCCCACTGGTTTCCCTCTTTTTGCAACTTTTGTCAAATTTCGATGATGAAGAAAGTGTTCCTGATATTGAAGGCATCGGTATCCATTCTTCTCCATAATCGCTATTTGATACAATACAATTCAAATACAAAAGTGCCAAATCAAATACAATAGTGAAGTCAAAACAATAGTGGATTTTGTAGCATGAGATTCGGTTTTTGCTTCACACTTCAAAAATGGATCAATTAGCGTCTCAGTAGCAGCGATCGACTTATTGACCAGTGATCCCCAATCTCAGTAAGCCAAGACGTATTTGAGAAGAACGTCAAAAAGTCGTCCGAGTTCGAGTGATATTATTAAAGAGCCACATTCAGTAAGAACAGACCGACCGTCAACCAGGCAACAATCATTTGGCCAAAAAAAATAATATTTTTACACATTTTAACATGAAATTATACCAATCACCTTCGCCGGTGCTGCGGAAAACTTGCACTGTGACTGCGATTATTATGGTATATAACGATAGAGGATACCCCGGTTATTCATTTTAGTGCAATCACTATACAATTCTTTACTGTATAGTGTCATTTCGTCGAACTAGTTTATATTAGAACACGTTGTAACAATCTGTAAAGTCGAGGCGAGACGCGACAGAGGAAGTCAGAGAGAGAGAGATAATTTGAATATCCTGACTTTATGGCACGGAAGAGAATCAACATCTGAGATGATAGATAGCAAACACTAGCGTGATTTGTTGAGATCCATGATCGCCTACGCCAGCCGGCACGGCACCTGATGAGGATGATGAATTTACATTACTTTAAATATTTCGTTTAACTTGATGTTTTTTTTTCCTGTGACCCTTTGCTGATAATAATGTTTAATTAGTTTACTGAGTAGCTCTTCATTTGTAACATTTTATAACGAAGATATTTTTTTCTAGCGTTTAGAAGACGCTAGTTGGGGAACGCAAGAGAGAGAAAGACGCTAGTTAAATTCTTAGTTTGAACAAACTTTACATTTTTATTCCCTTTAAAAGCCACATTCTTTAACGCTGGGTTATATCAGCTAGAACAACTGCCTCCAAAGAAGTATAAAATATATATATTTAGAAAGGTCTCTAATGTTTATGTGTGTGTGTAATGTCTTTTAATTTCCAAACATTATTTGTAATTTAGAAAACCCTGGTTTTACTCAGTGTTATGCATAGATTTGCTGCATTACATTATTCAACTTTATAACTATTTGGTTATGTTATAACAATTTGATTAATTTACAATTCCAATGTTGTATTCATTCTAACATATGCCAACCAGATTTGGAAAAATGATTACATATATAGAAAGTAAGTTGAATGTATTTGAAAATAGATGTCTACAAAAATAGTGAACATAAAATGGAACAAATTCAAAGTGATTACATCAAAGAAATTGGTTAATTCTGAACAACGTTATACAAAAGAAAAGATGGAGATATGTTGGATATATTCAGAGACGAAATTATCAAGTATTCACAATGGTTGGTATTTAAGAGGAACGATTCGTCCGACTGATCAGCGTGTTCGTAGCGCTTTGGGACGACGGGGTGAGAAGCCTCTGTGAGTGGGGTTCAATTCCGAGGCCCGGCAGACAAAGCCACATGTTCTCCAGATTTAAGGTGTTCGTAGCACCGAACCAAAGGGTTAAGATGTCCATGGCACCGAGCCGAAGAGCTGAAAGATCAAGTGCTTCTGGATCGAAAAAAGAAAAGAGGGGCTATTGAAGATGTAAGCGGTTCAAGTATGAAAGGACGCTATATAGAAACCTTGAACGAACGAACTTTAGAGAAAACAAGAACCATCGAACTCACTTACTTAGAGAAGATTGAACGATTTCTTCTTCTTCTTCTTTTGTCGTCACACTGCTGCCGGGTTGTTGCCCAGTGTCGTGGTTTTCTGTTTTTGTCTTGCGCTGTTCTGGTGGCTTGTGTGATTGTTATCTTTGCTCTTTCACAGGATTCTACTACACCATCTAACCATCTTTTCCGTGGTCTTCCTCTTACCTTCTTTCCGATGTTCTGTTGTAGAAGACTCTGTATACTGTGGAGTTTGGATGCATTCTTATTAAGTGGCCAAACCACTTCATTTTTTGTTTCTCTATGTAATTCAAGCACGGTTTTGTGCCAACTTTCTTTCTTATGCTGATGTTAGTGATTCTGTCTTTCCGTTTGTTGTAATTTTCGCAGGCAACGCATTTCGCTGTAGTTATTTTTTGACTGCGCTTTCTCAATGTCCATGTTTGGCTCTGTAACTCGTAGGTTAAAATGCCATTTTGATTGATGCCATATAAACTATAGGCAAGATAAATACAATGTGAGAATAACTTTAGACATATCCAGCAACTCTTTACATTAACGATAATATACATCACAATTTGTTATTATCAACAACTACTACTACAACTGGCTCTATCATTCAACTGCTACCTCTACAATTGCCTATTCATACAACTGAGCTACTATCATACAACTGCACATATAAACTGCTAGTATCATACAACTAGCTACTATCATACAACTATCTACCATCATACAACTGGCTACTATCATACAATTGCTACTATCATACAACTGGCTACTATCATACAACTGGTTACTATCATACAACTATCTACCATCATACAACTGGCTACTATCATACAACTGGCTACTATCATACAACTGGCTACTATCATACAACTGGCTACTATCATACAAGTGCCTACTATCATACAACTGGCTACTATCATACAACTGGCTAATATCATACAACTATCTACCATCATACAACTGGCTAATATCATACAACTGGCTAATATCATACAACTGGCTAATATCATATAACTCGCTACCATCATACAACTGGCTACCATCATACACTGGCTACCATCATACAACTGGCTACCATCATACAACTGGCTATCATCATACAACTATCTACCATCACACAACTGGCTACTATCATACAACTGGTTACTATCATACAAGTGGTTACTATCATACAATTGGCTACCATCATACAACTGGTTACTATCATACAATTGGCTACCATCATACAATTGGCTACCATCATACATCTGGCTTCCATCATACAACTGGCTACTATCATACAACTGGCTACTATCATACAACTGGCTACTATCATACAAATGGCTTGTCAGGGTCGTGTCTTTTTATGATACATAGAGGCGACCGCATCAGGCGGCACCGTAATGGGGTGGCATACGCAGCAAAATCAAAATGCAATTTAATAATTCAATAAATTAAATAATACAATAATATTCAGTAATCTTTACGAGATGCTTTTCTATATTGGTCTATGTTATTCCGATATTGATGTAGAAGATTTAGTGGTCGTACATTTTGTGCAGTTTTAAAAACAAATCACAATCGAAGTTTATTTTAAAGAAAAACATTTATGGGGCGGCATTTCGAAGACTCGCATCATACTCAGAAAATATACCGCACGGTCCTGTGGCTACTAGCATACAACTGGCTACTATCATACAACTGGTTACTATCATACTGTTCTCTACACTACCTAAATACGATATGTTTAGAATCGAGCATCCTAATTATGTATTGCTGTCAACTACTGTTACGCATTGGCTTCCTCTTTTTACTGTCATTGCTAGGTTGAGACAGGTGTCTAGGTATTAAACATTGTGATTATTACTGTAGTCCGGTCAATTTTGGTCGACTTCCGATAGCTTCGTGAACAACAAGTTACCATTTTGGATATGAGTATCGTTAGTAGGAGTGTCAAGTTGTTGTGATGTTAGTGATAATAGTAGTAGTAGTTGTAATTGTAACAGTTGTGTTAGTGCTAGTAGATGTAGCAGTAACGGTATTAGTTGCAGTAGAAGAAGCAGTGTAGACAATGACAACTATAATACAAAATACAGTTTTGTAAGAAGGAATGGGACCCAACTAGGATGAACGTATTGGCGAATGAAGATTGAGAATAATAATGATTTTTATAATTTCCTTGCTCTAAAATTTGTGAATTTTGTGTGAAATTTAGTTTTGTCAGAAACTTTTGCCTTTTCAAATCATTTCGTAAAAATGTCATTTAGTATCACTTGTGCTTAAATATTAATTACTTTGCAATAAATTCTTTCTTTAATTAAATATATGACCTTCTTTGTACATCAAATTTTAATAAAAACTAGTGTTATAAAGTGTCATGATATTCTGAGTGACGCAGCCAACTTGCACAGAACATAGTTTTTCTGGACTGCTGTCATGGGGGTCAAGTTCCGGAAGGGACAAGCTACTTGATGATGATGTTATATCTATTTGTTTAAATATTTTTCTTACAATTTTCCATCTCAATTCTTATTTATTTTCAATAAATTTCATCATTTCCTTTGGGCTGTTTCTCTGATTGAAACACTGTAGAGTAATGGCATAGACGAAAAGTGTGGTTCTGGGCAAGTGGTATTAATTTCAACGTTTACTTTAGACAGAAGTGTAACCATGTGAACATGTTGGGAATTGAGTTCCAATAAGTGCTTGTCTTATCTATTTCTACTACTATTTGAAGTATGGCATGAAATTGAAAGCGGAGCTGGAACCAGGGAATGCGTTTTCTTAATCCAAACACAATGCGTGGACATTTGATAGTGTTAGCGTAAAGAGTAGTTTCTCATTTGTTTTGTTAAGTTCGTTTATTATTTGATTTTATAAACAAGTCCTCAAAATTGTTGTTGTTATGAATTTCAAATAGTAGTTTTATGTAAGCATAAAATAGTATACACACATAATACGAATATCGGGTGTGTGTGTGTACGTGTGGTGTGTGTGTATTCATTAAGATCGTCCAACAGTTTCACGAGGGCATGATGACGGATGCCTTCAATGTCACCAACGGTGTCAAACAAGGTGTGTACTGTCCCAACACTCTTCATCATGCTTTTGCTTCCCTGCTCATGGATGTCTTTGGGATGACAATGAACATGGGGTAAAGGTTAGATACAGGACAGACGGTAATCTATTCATCTTCTTCTTCAACCTCCATATTGACAACTTGTCAACAACTCTAATCGATTTGTATGTGATCTGAGCGTAAGCGCGATTGACGTTGGGCCCGTTGTAGCGACCAAGTAGGCAAGCAATATCCGATCTGCGCTGCTTTTATTACTAGGGTAGCATCCTAGGGTCTACATCAGTCGCCTCTTACGACATGTTGAGATCACACTATTACTATTCTTTGCTTCTCTTGTGGCCCGACATCACACGGGCAAGGTAATCTATTCAATATTTAGAAGTTAAAATCCTCCACCAAGGTAAAAGAATCAACTATCTCAAATCTGTTTTTTGCTGTTCATTTTGTCCTCGCTATCAACTCTGAGGAAGAAATGCAGACTTACATGGACAAGCTCAACGCCTGTGATAAGTTTGACCTTATAATTAACATCAAGAAAACGGAGGTTATGTTTCAGCTCGCCCCTAGAGAGCAGTACTATGATCCAGTCATCAATATTAAACACCAGAGTCTCCTGCCAGCGGACAACTTTGCCTATCTTGGCAGCATCTTATCTAGATCGGCAAACATAGACTCTGTCTACGCAGACTGCTAAAAATAAATTTGCAGGACAAAATTCCAAATACCGAAGTTCTTATAAGAGCAAAGATCCCAAGCATCAATACACTGTTGCAGAAGGCCCAAGTGAGATGGACTGATCACGTTGCTCGGATGCCTGATAAACGCATCACAAAACGTTGATGTATGTCGAGATTGAAGGAGGCAGATGTTCAGCTTTTGGACATAAAAACGCTTTAAAGACACTCTTAAAGTATCTATGAAATGCTTCGATATAGACACCACGTTCTGGGAATCACTGGCGCAAGATCGCCAAATGTGGCGCTTTAACAACACAAGAGGAACTCACATAGATGAGAATCGTTTGCTGAGGTACAGAAAACGAGATGTGCGAAAAGACAGAATACACAACACCCAAATGCCTAACCTTGATCATGTATGCCCCCATGTGGAGGAGATTGTATTCTAAGATTGGACTCTACAGTCACCCCGCACATACCAGAGAGGTGCAGCAGCACTCGTCTGAGGCTGTTGTCATCATCGCTTGCGATGGACACCTGTTGTTGTAGAAGAAATGATCAGTGATTAACATACAATGAATTGATAAGATAACAAAAATGTAAAGGAAAAGATTGACTTCATTAAGTCGGATTTCTAAGTATGACTTGATCTCATTGAGAACAAAAGGCACTTCGTTTGCCTACATAGAACAAATCATAAACTAGAAATCTCCGGGAAAAAATCAGAACATGATCTGAACTACTGCCCATATTCGAACCAATATCTTCAGATTACAAGATAGACAGCTTAACAACTTAGCACAGAGACAGAAACCCAAAATGAAATAACTTAACAAGAAAATGTATTTTGCTTAAATCAAACACGAACAAAGGGACTAAAATCAATGACGTGTACTTCCATTTGACAAGGATTTTCAAAATTGATTGAACACAGAAAGTAGCTATTGAGATAATGTAATCTGTCTGAGAACTATCAATTTTATAAAATTACTGGCTGCGTTTTTCAAAGCAAAGCAAGACTATCATTTGAAAATTTTAGTACTTTAAGTTTTCCATAAATGCATTAACAGTTCAAGGTTCAACTAGGGAGACGTATTGCCGCAATGGAGGAGCAAATAAGGACTAATGAAATGTTTATGTTGAGAAGTTCTTTCGCGTACTCAAAATTAGTAATAATAGGAACGTTAGCAATTATATACAAAACAATAGATGATAAATCAGAAAGAGGAAACTTATAATCTAACAGTGACCCGTCTAAAAGCGATTATGTTATAAACACAAGTTTCCGAAGCTCATTTGAACAATAATTTTTTTTTTCGATACAGAAGCACTTGAGCTATCAGCTCTTCGGCTCGGTGACATGGATATCGTAACCCTTCGGTTCGATGCCACGGTTACCGTAAATCTTGAGAACCTGTGACTTTTCTGCCAGCCCGCGGAATTGCACCGCATTCACAGGGGACTTGTTATCCGTCGTTCAACGCGCTACAAACACGCTGTGCAGGCGGGCATTTGAACAAGAATAAGGAATAGTGTATGGCAATACTGGCCAACCTTTTTGTATACTGAGGCGCATCTGACTGATTACTGGGGAGGCGCGGGCGCCATGGATGTTTGCAATAATAATGCGAATAATAATAATAGTAATCAAGTGATATTAATAGTAATGTTAAAATATATTAATAACGTATGAAAATGTAATCGCAACTTATAATCCGAAGGGTTTTTTTAAAACCCTTTGTACTTCACTTAACATAGTGTGAAATATGACATTGCATATTTTTTACAAGTTGAGAAATGTTGGTTTTCAGTGAAAATGGAAAAAAAATGATGTGTTAAAGAAGTAAATGTTAACACAAAACAAGATTGAAAAAGCGGTAAGACGGTGTTCTCGGTTTCGCAAAAAAAATTAATAATCAATTTCAAAATCTTTTTTTTTCCTCCCAAAATTCATTATCATTAAAGTCGTATGGTAACCCCCGGTCATGCACCCCGGCACCCATTTGACACCCCGGGTTTGGGGGGTTCCTAATAAAATAAAAAAAGAAAACAAATTGCCAAGATGCAAGAAAAATATTCCATATAAAATTTGAAAGTTGAAATAAACAGTGTTCATACAATTGGGATAAGACTGTTATAATCTGAATTAGTTGTTATAGAATGCTAAATTGATGTTAGCACAGTAAGATGGTCCAAATTCCACAAAAAAAATTTAAAAAACCCTATAGTTAGCCCTGGATTTCTTTTGGGGCTTCTAAAATTGAAATATTGCGGGACAATCATTTAACTTTTTAAAAAAGAAAATGGGGGGGGGAGGGTGGGGGGTGATTCTTATGGAAATCTATTATCAAAAAGAACCCACAACTTTCGGGATAGTTTGAGCTGTGGCGGGTGGTTAACCCCTGTCCCTTGCGTTCTAAAGGTCGGGTCGGCCCCGGTTCGTTCACGTATTTTTTCAAAATGACCTATGATTGTTGCGAGTTACAAGGGGCCTTTAAAACACTTTGGGGTGGCTGTATTTCAAAAAAAGGTAGCCACAGGGGGAAACCCGGAACAAAAAAGAAAGTCTTCCTTTTAGATCTTTTCCTCTTCATGCCATCTATCTTGTGTTCATATATATTTTATAATTTTACCATTACAATCTTTAAAATTTGTGGGGGTGTAGAAAAAAACCACCCTATCAGTTTTTTAAATGACCATTTTAAACTCTTTATCAAAAATTCATCTCTCTTTTTCTCTGCAGCCATTAGTGTATTGTATTTTTTTTAAAACCCGAATTCCTTTGCCCACTGATCTTAATACGTTTTTCTTTTTCACATTACCCTATATAACAAGTACCTACACATAAATTGGGAAATTTTTATTTTATCAGACCAAAAAACATTCCAAAGTGGTTTTTTCTCCCAGTCAGCGCCTCTACTCCTTCTCACCATCTATGTATCCGGGCCCAGTCCACACTGTTTCATTCAAATTAAATAAAGGTTTTCTTAATCTGTATTTTTTCTCCTTCTGCCCATTTTAAAAACGGAAACCCCTTGTGTAAAACCCTTTTAGTTCAAAATCCCAAAAACCAACTCCATCTTCTTCCTCTAACGGTCCCCTGTGATAACCAACATTCGAATGATTATGCAAAGACATCTATTTCAAAAGGTCTCTAATTTGCATCAATGCCTGGGGTAATTTTCCCAGTTTTCCAATTATCAATATTCCGAGACCTTATTTCGGGGAAACTTTTAAAAACCAAAGTCTTTTTGAATCTGAAATTTTTGGGTTTTGCTTTGCCTAGGGTTTAGTGTTGTATTTCTTGTATGTTTTTTATCATTTCTTTACCCCTTTAAAAAAAATAATTCCACTTTATATAAAAGATTCATAGTTTTGACATTACATTAAGAAAAAACATTTTTTGCTTTTAATTTTTGTTATTATATCAATTTCCTCTGATTACAATTGGGTTTTGTTTTTTAATTTTCTAATCAAAGAAAGAACATAGTTAAAGAATATCAAATTAAAACTAAGTTTTTTAAACTAAAATGTAAGGGTGTCCTTCGTTATGGGCGGAGAAAAGGGAACAACTAAGGTGAACACCCGCAAGATTAACATTCTCAATAGATGCCCGCCGGATATTCCATCTGCGATGGTATGGCTGACCACAAACAGGGAAAAGGGATAAGCAGGATAATGGTAGGGGGAACAAAAGGGTAAGGGTATAAGATGGCGTCTATAGGAAAACACAGGAAACCCCCGACATCACCATCACAAGACAGGCTCTCCAGAAATCACACCCCAAAAGGAAGGGGGAAAACACAGAACCCTGGAATGGGGTTTGGAGACGAAAGAAGATAATTGGGGGAGAATAGATAGATCTGGGAAGATGGGTCTTGGATACAGGGTTGGAAAACCTTGGTTGCGTTTTGCCTCTCTTTTGGAAAAGGAAAGAAGAAAGAATACACCTTATTGTTTTATATTATATATCCTCTATGAAAACTGTTTCATATTGTCTTTCTACATCTCTATAAATTTTTTATTGAGCATGAAAGATAGATTAAAGAAACGTTGTTTGTTTTAAATTCCTAATTCTTTTGTAAGTAAAAATTTAAAATTTTTTAACCCTGTTTTATACACTGCGAGCTGGAGCAGCATTTTTTTTGTGATTTGGACTCATAGCTGTATCACATTATAATTTCCTTTCCTCCCAAAATAGAACTCCCACTTTAATAAACAGGCGATGAACGAAAAATCAGAACTGGCTGGTCAGATCAGATCGGAAAACCCCTCCCGGGAAAATTTTGGGAAATGGACATATGAACGAGGACATGTAAATTGCAATATTAAATTGAAAAAGGAAAAAAAAGATAAAAATGTAAAAAGCCTCGACATTTCAACCGTATGCCATTATTAAGAAAATATAAATGAACACGAAATACTAAGTAAAATAAAACATAAATCTAAAGTTCCTTTTGTGAACTGGAAACATTAACACCAAATGAAACCTAGACAGACTCTGGTGGAAGAAAATTGTATATTCAGCCACTGCTTTTGCCCTCCCAATTAACTATCCTTTCAAAAAACAATAAAGTTTCTCATTTAACACGTTGTACTATTAACACAATAACATGGAGGGGTAAAAAAAAATTTTTTTAAATTAAAAATTTGTACATCAATTTGAAAATGCCAACATTGAAATACAATGATGTTCTTGGGTTTTTTTAAGGACATTTTTAACTTTCAGTTGTAATGAAAAAAAAAAGTATTTCAACAGACAAGCAAGTTAGTAAAAAAATGTTAAAACAAAATCCATTAAAAATTACATAACTTTCCCCCATCCGAAACTGCCTCAACCTCCCTGTCGCCACCCCGCCGGGTTTAGAACCACTGTTCTAATAGAATGTTGGGAAAGGACAACTGAATGAACATGCCGTTTAAATTTAAAAAAGGACTTTTTCCCCCCGTCAAATGTTAAAAACACCCAGAAAAACTTTAAAGGAAAAACCAGGATCAGGATTGCAGACTTAAATAAAACGCATGAACATTGACTTAATACAATTTTCGTAATTGTAGTTGATCTATTATTTTATTATAAATCCTCATTTTCAATTTACGCATTTAGAAAACGGGAAGAAGAAAAATCCAAGCAATATCAGATTGGGGAAAATTTATTATTCTTTTATCTTTCAGTAGTTATGTTATTATGTTTTTTGGAAGATTATAACTAGTCATATCAGCTGTGGTAAGGGGTTTTTTTGTCTGAAAAATTTTGGCATTTAAAATGGAAAGTTGAGATAAAAGAAAACCCCTTTGATAGTAGATATTCTCTCGGCTTTTTAAAACCACCCCCACACCTGCAGTGTTTTTCTTTCATTTTTTTCCCAAACCTGTTTTGTCTGAAACGTCAGGAGAGAGGGTATTTCTAGAATGGGACTTTGTGTGCGTTTTATAAATAGTGTATAACGTCTACGCTGTTCTCTGAGTTCCACCTCAACACTAACATCCCCAAACTTGGACTGTATACAAGGAAAACGCAAAGGCTAAACCACTTTCACACGGGCTGCCTTAGAAAAAATAATGAACATCAAATGGCAGGATTGATCCCAGATACAGGGGGTCCCAAAAAAAGGGTGCTCTCCCCCGCATCTACAAATTTGATGCAGTCCCAGACAAGATGGGCGGACAGTTCGAATGCCAAAGCAGAATACCCAAACACTCTTTTGGTGGCTCATGCGGGAAAAATCACAGGGGCCAGAAAATCGTTCAAAAACCCAAGAACTCGATGACATCTTTTATAGATGTCAACAACGGGGGAATGTTACTCAAGAATAACCGGCCCACTTCTTCGACACGGTTCCTCGGCCTGCAAGCAATGAACAACAAGGGTGGGCAAAAAAGTCAAAACAGAAAAACAGTAAAACTTCCCACAAGTGCAAGTATACCTTGCCCACTGTACACGAAAATTTCAAGCCCGTATCGGGCTCACTAGTCATCTACCCCTACACAGACAAACATACACAAACAAAATACAGATACATTCAATATATATATCTACACACACACCATACACATATAAGTTCAGCTTATACTTAGACTCACACCATACCACATATGTTCAGCTAATACTTACAACACACCAACATACATACATTCAGCTTACATTTAGACTCCAACATATAAATACGTTCATCTTATACTTACAACACACAACATAAAATACATTCAGCATACTTAGACTCAAACCATACACATATGTTCATCTTATACTTACAACACACAACATACACATACACATACCTAGACTCAAATAACACAAATACGTTCAGCTAATACTTACAACATACACATACATTCAGCTTAAACTTAGACTCACACCATACAAATATATTCAGCTTATCTTTGACTTACATCATACAAATACACTCAGCTGATACTTACACAAACAACACAAACAACATACAAATACATTCAGCTGATACTTACACAAACAACACAAACAACATACAAATACATTCAGCTTATACTTACACAAACAACATACAAATACATTCAAACTTATACTTACACAAACAACATACAAATACATTCAAGCATACTTACACAAACAACATACAAATACATTCAGCTGATACTTACACAAACAACATACAAATACATTCAGCTGCTTTCTTACACAAACAACATACAAATACATTCAGCTGATACTTACACAAACAACATACAAATACATTCAGCTTATACTTACACAAACAACATACAAATACATTCAGCTGATACTTACACAAACAACACAAACAACATACAAATAATTTCACGCATGCTTTTCCGCGAGAATTAAATGCGAACAATTGCAGATACAAGTCACGACATTCTAATTCCATTGAAAAAACAATATTCAGAAGGCAGCAAGAAGAAATAAAATCTTGATGAACACTAGTTTAAACACGCCCACTTCACGGACATCTCCATTTTCCTAATGACAATCAATTTGAATAATCAGTCACCTCAATGGCAATGCATTCATTAATATTTTTTTAAAGAGCCTTGTCATAATTATCGTGTCCATGCCAATAAAGA
>JADZMA010002050.1:0-13520 GCA_020796225.1 Arion vulgaris
AGGGCCAGGGGATGTGGGGCGGCGGGCCCGAACGCCGCCCGCGCCCGGGGGCCGGGGTTCTCCTCTGCGGCATGGGCGATAGGGGGCTTGTCGCCCCCCGCCCCAGGGTGGGATGATCGCGGCCGCCGTCCGGGCGTCGGCGATGGCCTGATCTGGCCCAGTTGCTCGTCTTCCCGGGGCGGTTTCGCGCCCCGGGAACAAATTCGGTGCGCAACGGCCCCAGCCTTGGGCCCCCCCCCCCCCCGGGGGCGCGGCCTCACGTCCCCCAGTTGGCGCCTCGACCCGGGCCCGTCGGGGGTGTGGCCTCCAGCGCCAGGGCGGGCGCGGCGCGGCCGTCACGGGGGGCGACCCACTCTGTGCCCCGGGCCCCACGCGCGGGGGGAGGCGACAGTTGGCGGCCATCGGCGCCCAGCCGACCAGCCCCCAATGGGCCCGGTCAGGGGCGCCCCGGCGACCAGGGCCGGAACCCCATGGCGGCGGCCGGATGGCGACGTGCGGGTGGGGCCCGCCCTGCGGGTGCACAGGCCCGCGACCGACCGCACCCGCGCCTCATTGCGACGGCAACAGGTCGTCGGCGACGATGCTGACCCGGGACCGATGGCGGCGGGGCAGGCCGGCCTCGCCCAAAATTCGATCAGAACCGCGCTCCAGACCCAGCAGGTCGTCGGCGCGCTCGGCCATGCGCGGGTCCCCCCATGGTGCGGAAAGGCGGCGGCGCGGGTGGAGACGCCGGGCAAAACCGGCGCTGCGCCCTTCACCCGTGGCCTGTTCCGCCCCCTGTCGGCCGGGATCCCGGGAAGCGGGTGTGGGGCCCAGAATGGCGCGGCGATGGGCGGCCGCTGGTGCGGCCTTTTCGATGGGCGCGCGGACGGCGGGCGGGGGCGGGGCCCCTCGGGGGGTTTCGACCGCCACGCCCCCGCCGTCCCCGGCGACAGCGATTTGTTTCGTCAGGGGGACGGCCCGGGGATGAAACCGGGGCGCGGTGACGCCGCTGAGGATCAGTTCGCCGTCTTCGCCCCCGAAGGTTCGGGCCGTCCGGGCGGCAGGGGCTGCGCGGATTTGGGGGTGTTTCATGCGCGCCTTCCCCCCAGGCCTGCGGCGATCAGGGGGGTCGGGCCACGGGCCTGTGCGCCTGACGGCCCGGGCCTTCAGCACCAGTTCGTGCCGTCCTTGACCCCCCGTCCCCTCATGGCGACCAGGCTGGCGGCGTCCCCTGTCTGTGCCTGGGTCCCCAAAGCGCGCATCAAAGCCCCCGGGCGCAGGCGGGGATCCGACCCCCGGGACGGGCGGCGCCATGCGGCAATGGGGCAGCCCGCGGGCCGTCAGCACTTCGCCCGCATCCCCGACGCCCGCCTGCGTCGCGACGGGGAAACCCTTTAGGATCGGCTCGCCCGCGCGCACGCTGCGGCCCCCGGGGATGGGCCCGAACCGAGCCGCGCCGCCCCGACCACCCCGGCGTGACCAGACTGATCGCGCCGTCGACGATGATGTTCGGTCGGGTCAGCGCGGATCGCCCGCGCGGGCCGATGCGCCTTCCCCCACATGGGCGACGAAACCCGCGCCGTTCAGGCCGACCGTATCAGACCGAAGGATCAGAACCCGCCCCCCGACCGAACGACCGTCACCGCATGGGCGACGAGGGCAGACCGACGACGACCCCGCGAAGGCCCGCGCACAACCGTGTCCGTCGGATCGACCGCCGCGCCCTCGCCACCATCCCCGGCGGCCCATCCGGAACCTCCGCCAGGGGGGTCAGCCAACCGGCCCAAAAGGGCGCCTGAACAATTTCCTCCAGGGGCAATACTCCCCTCACTCCACGCCCCCGATACGCACCCAATCAACCGCCCAGATCGGGTCAGGGCCGGAAACCGCGAACCGCAGACGCGTCATGACGCCCGGCGATGTCGGGCAACTGACCGGTCGGGGGCCGTGGCGCCGGGATTTGGGGGCGGCGGCCTTCAGCGGGAGAACCAGGGCCGGTTCGCCGTCACAGCCGTCGATACGGACCTGCTCGCCTTCCCGGGGTACGGGGAAAAGATCTTCTCCTTTCCGCGCCGATCTGGTTTAACGGAAACCGGCCCACGGCGACCTCGATCGTCTTTCCCCCCCCAGATCCGCCGCCTGATAGGTCCAGCAGGGTTCATGATATCGACCAGGGAAAAAAGGGCGGTCGCCGTCCAACGGCCAGTCGTCGATCAGCGACAGGGCCAGCCCCTCGGGGCCAACTTCAACTGATAGGAGCGGGGGCTGCGTCCATCGGCGGGCGGGGGCGGCGTCGGCTCAAGGCCGCTGGTCGCAATTTTACGCCCAGGGCCCGATAGCGGGCAAGCTGCGGGTTCAGGCGCTGGCGAATCGTCCCAGTCCATCCCGGGCAGGGCCGGTCAGCCCCCGGCGATGGCTGCGGCGCGGGGAAAAGGGCCCTGTATTCGACCCGGTCCTGGGGGCGCAAAGTTCGGTGAACAGATTGGCCTGAACGCCCAGTACATGTTTGACCTGATCCGGGGTCAGTTCTCCGGGGGCCCGGGTCAAACCGATAGACGTCCTCAACGAACCCCGAACCCACGTCCCCGGGGACCCGTCTTGGGGCTCCGATTGTCGAAATACGGACCGGCGCAGGCGACACACCGTGTCATGGCCCATTCCCCCGCCTCGATGGGCCCCTTCGACGCCGCGCCGGGAAATGACGCTGGCGTTCGGTTGTTGGCCCTCAAGGATTGCCCCACCGATCATGCGACGGCCATGGTCGTTCAGATTTTCCCCAGCCGGGCGATCATCAGCTTTGCAGCTTCTCTTCATCGGCGACGCCCAGTTCACGCACCGCGCCTGCGTGGGGGGCGGGGTCCATTGATCCTTGACCGCCTCATCGCCGCCCAGATGGACGTATTCGCTGGGGAACGGTCAGGACTTCGTCCCCACGTTTTCGAGGAAGACCAGCGTGGGTTTCCCCGGCGTTGGGGGGTCGGATAGACGCCCCCGTCGGGAGGGGCGGGAACCGCCGATCCCCCGGGGATCGGTGACGCCCAGCTCGGGATGGCGGCGGGGGGCGCTGGCGTGACCCGGCAATGACCTCCCGGGGATGACGACGATGTTGCGGGCGGGGGCGTAAAATTTCGCGCCCCTCTCCTGGCTGTGCGCCGCCATACAGGCGCGGGGGCCCGGGGCGCCGGATCAATGTCGAACTGGGCTGGGCCCCCCGCAGCGCCAACCGCCGGGTCAGGCGGGGATGCTTTTGATCTCCAGCCGCCAGGCCTGATATGGCGGTCCCAGTGGAAGCGTTGAACTTGGACCGCCACCCAGTCGTGAAGCCCTTGATGAACTCCGGCGACTGATAGTGACGGGGGGAAACACATCATGCCGCGCCAGGTGAACCGCGGCGCATCCTGGATCAAATGGCGGGGATGACCGCGACCCCTGGCCTTCCTGGGCGGCCCCAACTCCCCCTGGCGCCATACAGCGGCCGCCGAAGTCATTGGCCGAAATCTGGGCCCGCGATCTGAGACGTTCAGGCTGTGGGCGTCGGCGCCGGTCGTGGGGGCGGCGCAGGACGATGGCGCCGCAGGGCGCCCCCCCTTTCCCGGACGGTCAGCCTTGGCCCGCGCGTGCGCTGGATCAGATCGGCGAAAAGGCCGCCCCCGGGCCGCCTCGACGTGCCGCGGGCGGACGATGACGGTGGGGGCGTTGAGCGTGAAACTGGGGGGGTCGGCCGTTTCCGACGCAGGCCGGGGGATGATCGACCCGACAGACGCCTCGGCCGCCATGGCAGGTTGAACGACAGGGCCAGCACGGCCGGCCAGCGGAGCCGGAAAGGGGGGCGAACCTCGTCGCCGATAGGCGGTCTGGATCCCCGCGGTCTCGCATAAAAGCGCGGGGGACGTCGCCGCCCCCGCCAGTCTGGCCTCAGGGAAGGCCCTTTTTGACAAGCGCGGCGACCCGGGCAACGCGATCTGGGCCTCCGGGGAAACTCGGCTTTAGAACGAGACCGCGGTCGCCAGGCTTGCGGGCCCTGGTAGATGCCCCGCGGCAGGTTTTCCGTTGGCGTACGAGTAGTATTCCCGTCCAGCAGGTTCTGGCCGGACACGGTCAGGCTGACACGCTCGTTGAAGGAAGCCCGCCGTGGCGTCCCGACCGTGTAGGCGCGGGCCGGTTGTCGCCGCGGTCGATGCCGGTGAAATACGGACCGCCACGTATAGGTGACTGCGCAGAGAACGGGCCCCGATTCATAGAACGGGGTGATGTTCACCTGGTGCTTGGGGGTTGAACGGGATCCTGGCCATTGTCCGCGCTGCCGTCGACGGGGGTAGTTGGGCGCAGGCCGAGGCCGTAGGCGTGGGTTTGCTGATGGGAAAGGTCGCCCCCTTTCGGTCGGCTGGACCGGCATTGACGGGCATGATTGGAAGGTGGTTTTGCGTTCAGGAACTGGGGGAAATGCTTCTCCGGGTTCGTGATCTGCAGGATGTGTTTCAATTTTCTTGTGAAGACCCCCCCGACAGGATGGCGTTTGGTGCGAAATACCATTCCGCCGCCAGGTTCAGGTTGGTTGACTTGTGGGGTCCAGGTCGGGGTTGCCGCCGCCGCCGGTCGAATCTGGTCAGACAGCCGAAATAGTTGGACATGTCGGCGTGTTCGGCCGCAGAGACCTTGGCCGCCGAAAGGGGGACAATAAACCCCTGGGGCGCGTTGATGGCGACGTTCAGGTGGGAGGATATCGTCATAAGACTTGCTTTTGACGCTCCCCCCAGTCCGCCTTCGGCCGCCCCGCCGCCGCCCTGATTGACGCGATAAACCGCCGTTTTGTTCCGTGCGGACGTAACGCAGGCCGATGTTGCCACGCGAAGTTCATTCTCGAAGTTCGCCTGACCAAACGGCGTTGATCTTCTCCTGAATGTTCCAGTTCTGGGACGTGAACTGGCATTCCGAAGACGGGCGGGTCCCCCGACGCCTGCCAAGGGCGCAGGTAGCTCCCCGAAGAGATGTAATCGGCGATCCGGCGTCCATCGACGTGGGCGCGGCCCTTCATCTGATACCCCCACCATCGAAGCCCGCGAATATTGCCCCGGGGCCGAGCTGGGCTCGAACGGGGATGCACTGCTTGGGGGCCATAATCTGGAAACCCGCCCGACATCTTCTGATCGGTCTCGGGGTGCGGGATTTATATCCCAACTGAATGCGGTTGATGAAACCGTCGCGATTGTAGCCAGCGTCGATCTGAGCGTAGGTCTCCCCATCCGTCGTCGGCCAAAAAAAAGTTGCCGCCCCACCCGGGATTATAGCCCGGGCGGCCCGACCGACGGATCACCACCGCCCCAACCCCCTCAAACAGAAGGCCGCCGGGGTTTTTCATCACTTATTTGGGATGGTGACGGTTCAGGGTTCTGTTCCGCCCGGAAATCGACGGGATAGTCAGACCAGTTCAAAAATTCGGGGAACAGCTGACGCTGGGTGCCCCCCCGGCCGGTGTCGAATCGCCGGCGATATCCCCGGCTCCCGCGTTCCTTTGCCGTTCAGGTGGTAGCTGTCGGTGGTCGGGCGGCTTCACGATACGGGCGTCCCAGACGCGAGGCGTTCTTGAACGAAACCGGTGATGACGCCGCATCGACCGGGATATCGGTCAGAGCGCTCAGGCTGTTCCGGGTTCCCCTAAAAGGCGAACATGGCCTGGGCCGTGTTGTCATAGGTGGCGTCGACGCGCAGCCAGTCGAAGTTCAGGCCCAGTTGCGCTTTCGGGGCGCCCGGGCGGCCACCTTAGCGTTCCGCTCACGCGTCTGTTAAAAGAAAGCCGCGCCGGGGTTCAACCCCGCGCATTGGGATTGGCCAGGGGGGTGGTGGCGCGCGCCGGTACAGTTTCCGCTGGTGATGGCGTTTGCGGCGGATTATCGACACTTCCCCCATTGAATAGTTGGCCGGAATGGTGCCGGATTCCAGACCGTCGCGGCGCAGTTGGTCCACCGCGCGTGGGCCGAGACCAGGACGCCGAAGGTGGCGTCGGCGTTGCGCCAGGGGAGGGGGCCCACGCTGCGGATCGCCTTCCCTTGGGGCGGTCATTGTAGAATGGTCCCCCGCCCGACGGGGGGTGTTCGAGATCCAGCGGACGACGGGTCGAACATTGACGGGTTTCCGCCGATGGAGCCCGTCGATGCGGGGTTCCGGCGCTTGAACACCTCGACCTTGCCGACGATCTGCGGCGCCAGCAAAGGGGGTAGTTGAAGGTCCCGGGCCCCGGGTGTCCGCAGGAACCAGTCCCGCCGAGGCGACCTCTGGCCGTTCAACAGGGGGCGGTTGGGCCGGATCGGGCCCAGGATCGAGACCTTTTGCCCCGACCAAAAGGGGCGGGCGACGGTGACGCGGAATGATGGTGATGGCTTCGGCCACGTTGGAGCTGGGGGAACCCCCATTTTCCCCGGGGACGACGTCAACGATGGCGTTGGCGTTACGCCCGGTTGTGGATTGCCCAGGGGCGCGGATGCCGGTGACGACCACTTGTCGACCGTGATGGCTCCGCCGTCTGTTGTGCGAACGCCTGACCGGCCAGCGGGGACAGTGCGCTGACTGAACTGACCAGGTGCATGATGAATACGCATACGCCTGTTCCCCCCAGAACGGACCGCCCCCCAGGCCCAGAAAAGCAATGAAACCCAATAGGGCCCCTTTCCCCCCGAACCGCTAATCGTTGAAAACGACCGTTGCATCGTGAGACTTTCATCAATCCATCACACCACGCAAGCCCAAAAATGTAATTTGGGCCTATTTTTTCTTTATATTGGTACTTGATTGGCATGGGTGGGCTCAGATATCCCAACCGAACCGGGGCGGGGTGGGAAACGGCGTCATGTCGTTTTTCAAAGGGTGGGCCGCTGGACCCGCGTCGGCGCCGCTTATCAACAGCTTCAGCACGCCGTGCGCGAAGCGTCGAGCGCAACACGCTCGCCGGATGGGCCCTGCCGCCCGAACGCGATCTGGCGCAGGAACTGCGGGTCCCCATCACCATCCGAAGGCTTTCGAGGGCCCTGGTTCCCCTCGCCCCGTCGCCAGGGTGCGGCACCTTTGTCGCCGCCCGCGTCGGGCTTCCCCGACCCCCTTCTCCGAGGACAGGGCCCGCACGCGGACGCAAGGCCACCATTTCCCCGGCTGAACCGCAGCGAAGGCGCCGTGACGCCGGGGGAAATCCGACCCTGGGCCTCACCCCCGCCCCCCGTCTATCGCTTCAGCCGTATCCGCTATGGGACGGCCTGCCGATGGCGCTGGATTTTGACCATTCCGCCTCCTCCCCGCGGGCATCGAGGCGGTGACGCCTCCTCTATCGGCTGGCCGACCCCGGTTTTCGCCCGAACCGCGCCCTGCAGCGGCTGCGCGCCGTGCTGTTCAACGCTGAACAGGCCAGTTTTGGCCCACGGGGGGGCGCGGCGGGTTTGTTGATCGACGCCGCGCCTTCCACAACGGTCAGGCGGTCGAGGTGACCCAACCCTTTTCGCGGCGACGCCACGACTTCGTCGCAGAACTGAATACGGACCCGGTTGATCCCGCCCAAGACCCCAAATGTTCATCGGGCGGCCGGCGCCCGCCTTGGCCCCCAACTGGCCGCCAACGCCGCCGGGGCCCCGCCCCCTGAACATCTGCGTCGCAATCCGCCGACCGCCGCCCTGATCTGCGGTCGCGGCAGCCCGACAAGGGGGGTTTTCCCCCGTTATCTGATCGAGGTGAAACCGGCGTCCTGACCAGCCCCGCGCCCCTGGCCGTCAGCTCGGTCTATGGCCGCCCGCCCCGCTCGGGGGCGGCGTCTCTGGCCATCTCGCAATCCGGAAGAGCCCCGATCTGGTCGCAGCCGCCACCGCCGCCAAAGGGGGGCGGCGCCTTTTTCATCGCCCTGGTCAATGTCGGGGGTCGCCCCCTCGGACGTCCCCACCTGACCATCCGCTGCGCGCCGCCCGACCTCGGTCGCCGCCACCAAAAACTTCATCGCCAGCTGCCGCCATCGCCCATCTGGTCGCCGAATGGACCGGGCGACGCCCTGCGGGGGGGCCTCGCCGCCCTGCCCCCCCAGCTTGGGCCGCCTGGCGTCAGGACGGCCCCCGCCCTGCCCACGCTGAAGGCGGCCAACAATCTGTATGTCGTCGGACGCGGCGGCGGCGGGGCAGCGCGCGGGGCGGCCCTGAAGCGAAGGAGACCTGCGGCCTCCCCCCCAAAGCCTTCTCGACCGCCGGGTCCCCCGGCCCGATGGTCGGTAAAGACCGATTTCCCCGGTGCTGATGCTGGCCAGTCCGACGTCACCCGCGGACCCCCGGGGATCTGGCAGCGCCTTCACGCCGAAAGGTCTGCTGTCGGGCCCCCCCGGCGATCCGCGCGTGATCAGCCTGCCGACCAGGGGGGCCATCCCCCCTGGAGCCGATCCTGCTGATCCAGAGTTTCCCGGGCCCTGGCCGCCCCCTGTCGGTCGCGCGCGGCTATGACCCCGACCACCCCCCCCACCTCAACAAGGTGCCCGAACCGTCTGATGAAGCGAAGCTGATCAACGGCCGGGGCTGACCCCGGCCCGGCCCGGGGAGGGTCTGGCGTCGTCATCGAGAATGACAGGATCCCCCGTGGGCCCCCGCCGACAAAAACCCCGGCGGGCGACACGGTCGACCTGCAGGGCTGCATCCTGACGCCCGGCTTCATCGACCCCCAGGCAAGGGGGGGGGGCGGCGTCTTTTCCCAACGACGACACCAGCGTCGAGGGCGTCGCGGCCATCGGCGCGGCGCACCGTCTTTTTCGGCACGACAGGCTTTTTTCCCCCCCCCTGATCGCGACGACCTTGAAGTCATCGACCCGCCATCGATGCGGTGGAGGCCGCCATCGCCGCCGGGGGTTTCCCGGCGTATTGGGCCATATCGAAGGCCTTCCGAACGAGGGCAAGGGCACATGACGCCCGTTCCGCGGCGAGGGGCGACTTCATCGCCGCCTGACCCGGCTGAAGGGGGGGCGCACCCCGATCCCCCGGCGCCAGAACCACGACGCCCGACCGGGAAACCGCCTGGCGGCAAAAAGGGGCCTTGTCGCCATCGGGCCCTACAACGCTGACTATGGGCGGCGCCGCCGCTTTTAGGCCGCGCCCCGGCTGACCCATCTGTTCAACGCCATGTCCCAGCTGCGAACGCGCGCCCCGGGGTTGTCCCCCGGCTGGAGAACCAGACCGCCTGGGCGGGATCATCATTGACGGCTTACGTCGATCCGGCCACCCCGAAGATCGCCCTGCGGTGCCGCCCGCATGACCGCTTCATGCTGGTCACCGACGCCATGCCCAGCGTCGGGGGCCGACCCGACCATTTCTTCCTGCATGGCCGACGCATCACGGTGAAGGACGGCGTCTGCCCCGCCCGGCGTGTTGGCAGGCTGGGCCTGGACATGGCCCCGCCTCGGCGCCGTCGAACGGCTGGATCTCGACCTGGCTGCGGCCGTTTGGCGGCCTCCGCCTCTGCCCCCTTTCCCCATCCCAAACCCAGCGCGGCCCATTGCCCCGGGCTATCTGGCGGATCTGGTTCTGCTGAACGACGACTTCTCGGTGGCGCAGACCTGTATCACCCTCATCGTCACGGCCTGACATGCCGCAAGGCAAGTTTTGGGCTTAAGCCCCACACAGTTGAACCATCAACAATGTTTTGCACAGGTTGGGCGGTTCAATACGGCTCGTTTCGGCCCGGGTGCGGGCAGTTTATGGGGCGGGACTGTTCCCCAAATTTTCCCGGGCTGGCGGCTGTGATAGCGGGGTGGTGCTGGGGCCCCGGGGTCGCAGCCGAACTGGTCGTCGAACGGCCCTTGGCGTAATCGATCTGGGCTCGACCTCGCCAAGCCTGTCCCCATCGGGCATCCGATGGAGGCGGCGGGGGGACGTTGCGCGATTTTTCGAAGGCGGGCTGGCGCGGGCGGCGGAGACCAGGGCGGACTGGCGGGTGGGCGCCCCCGATACGCCCGGCGACACCGGCGCCCCTGCCGGGGGGGAGGCCTCAACCGGATACGGTGTGGCTGCGGTCACCTGCTCCGCGTCGCTGGTGGCGTCACGAAAAAAAGGTGCGGACGCCTGTCCCCGATCGCGCCGAAACCGGGTAGAGGCCCGTCACCGCGACCCCGACGGGCCCTGCCCGGCCATCCAGACGCAGGTGACGAAGCGGCGACCATCGCCCGCTGGCGGGGGCGGCGCTGCGCGCCAGCCGCATCGACGGCGCCCCGCCCGGCCGGTCTCGACGCTCTGCGGCAGGCGGAGGTGAAGACCGCGCCCGCGCCCGGCGCGCTTTCCCCAATGTCGCCGCCGTGCCGTTGACAACCGCCCGGGGCCAGCCCCAACCGGGCCGGGCCGATCCGTCGCCCGGAAAGGGTTCGAACAGGCGGGTCAGCGTCTGTGGCCATGCCCTCACCATGGTCGCGAACCCTGCAGACCCAGACCGGCGTCCCGGCGCGTTCGCCCGCCGTCACGGCGCACCCCACGACGCTGTCGACGGGGTTTTGGGATGGCGTTGTCGATCAGGTTCATCAGCACGCGGGTGATCAGCCCCGATCCCGCCCCCAAAAACTCAAGGCCGTCGTTCGGCTTCAGCCCAATCCGCCCCCCTTCTGCGACGCCGGGGGCCCAGGGTGTCGGCGGCGTCCAGGGGGGTGGGACAGATCGAACCCGTCCCCAGCACCTGGACTCGGCGCGCCCCAAACTGCACAGCCCCCGGCCAGGGGGAAACAGGGGCCTTTCGGCGATACGGCGTTCGAACGGGGTCCGTGCGGTCGTGGGGGGCCCTCCCCGGGGCGGATCGACCTGCGGGCGCGCTTCGTGACTGAGAAGCTGCAGCGCCTGTTGCGCGGCGTTCGGCCAGGCGGAACTCGGTTGTCGGCCCGCCGCCGATCCGCCCTGGGCCGCGCCGTTCGATCAACCAGCGGCGCGGCGCTGACGAAACCCGGGGCCCGCGGGGTGGGGATTTTAAAAGGCTCGGCGCTCTCTTCGGCCCAGGCCCCCGAACCCCCCGCCATCGCTTTCACAATATCGTCGGGCGCGCCGACCAGATCGCACGCCCGGAAAAGCGCCTGCGCCTGGTTTTTCCCACACCCCCGCCCCCGCCTCGCCGACCACCGGGGTCGCGTCCGGCAGGCTGTGGGGGGCGTCGAAATGAACCGCCCCAGATCGCGCAGGTCCGACACCGCGGCGAAACGTCTCCACCTGCCGCCCCCGCACCCCCGCCCGCCGGGCATTGACGGGGGGGGCGCCGGGCGGAACGCGAAAAGGCCTCCACCTCGATCTGCATATGGCGGACGCCGCCGCCAGCCGCCGCCAGCTCCACAAGGGATGGGCCGACCAGTCCCGTTCGCCGCAAGCGGGGGGAACCCAACGCCGAACCAGAACGCCGCCGGCGATCGCCGCGACCATGAGCGCGGCCCGCCCCCGCGATCAGGTCCCCAAGGCCGCAGAAGCGCCCCCATAAAAAACCACAGCGGGATCAGCGACAACAGGGCGAGGGGGGCCCCGTGGGCGTTATGGCGTCATGACGCAAGGGGTGTCGACCAGACTCCCCTGGTTTCGACGCCGGGCGCAACTGGCCCTCCCCCGGGCCGCGGGGTGGCGTGGGTCGCCGCCCGTCGGGGTCATCCCCCCGAACCATTTTGCCGGCAGGAAGGCGGCAGGCCCGCCGCGCAGCAGATCGAAAAAGGACACGGGGCGGCGCCGGCGGGCCGCGATGGGTTTCCAGCACCGCGCCCTTTTCCCGTCAACGATCCGACGATGGTCCGGGGGGGGACGTCGCCCCCCATGTCGGGGTTCACAGTCCGCGCCGTTGTGCAGATGCGGCCCCCGGACCCCGACAGATGCGGATCCCGGGGCACCCCGGTCATCATCCCCCACCAGGTTGATGGCCCAGACCCACGGCGGCGCCGGTTCGGATGGGTCTCCCGCCAGGGGGCCGCTCGCCGGGGAAACCAGCATCGGCAGATAGCTTTTCCCCCCGCACCGATCGCTCGGGCCGGGGCGGCTCGCCCTGGTCTGAGGGGGTTTGACAAACGGACGTCATAGCCGACCGCCCTGGCCTGCGCCAGGGGCGATCAGATCGGCATGAACCTGGCGGGCCGGGGCCGCGGCCCCGCGCCCCAGACTGCGGTTGTCGATGGCGACGATGACGATCTGTTCCGGTCGGCCCCGGGGCGCTCCGCACCCAGGCGTCAAGATCTTTGTCGGGCCCGGGGCCCGCCGCCAGCGACAGCCAGCCCCCGAGGAGGTCAAGGCCCCCCCGCCCCCATTCGATAAAACCCCCCCGAAAAAACCCCCGCCCGGCGGAGCCGGGGGCAGGCGCCGCATGGACCTCGATAGTCGGGCGCTCTTCCGGCCAAAGGGCCCGTCAGCGACCGATATGGGCGTCTGCGGCTCGGACCAGGTTTAAATGGGGCCCGAACGCCTGCCGCGTCGCCGGACGCGCCCTGTAATCCCCGGGCCAACCCCGTCAGGGTGATCTCGGCAGCGCCCAGCCGTGCCTCGTCGATCACCGGCCCGTCTGGATCAGTGGAGACCGGACGGATCTGGAAGGGGAAAATCCATCCCCCGCGCCTTGCGCCTCCCAACGGAACAATACCGTGCTCCCGCCCCGTCGAACACCAGGCCGCCAGATTGCTGAGCCCGTTGCGGGCGCGCAGCAGACGTAGTTGGGGGCCAGGCCTTCGACGCCTTCGGTCTCCCGCGTCGACCCAAAAAGGCGCCGTCATCCGTTGGTCGCCGCGGGGTCGTCCCCCGTTTTGCGCGCCCTGCAAAGGGGTGATCATCCCCGGGGTCATTGGCCAGTCGGGGGCGATAATGGCGATGTCGCCCCGGCCTCAGCGTAAGACCCGGCGGCCGCGCTCGGTCCTGTCGGGTGCGGCTCGGCAGGGGCCAGATCGGTCAATGGGCCGAGCCCGGCTGAAAACCCCGCCCCGACCCCCGCCCCGTCAATAAGCGCCTTCACCCTGGGGGGCCGGGGGCACCCCGACCAGACCCTGATCACCCGGTTGCGGCCGGGGCCCTCATCATCATAGGAGACGCGGAACTGGGGGGCGCACCGCCGACACCGAAACCGCGTGCGAATGGCGAAGCCGCCGGGCCCCCACCGGGGGGGGCCTGGCCTCCCCCGCCCGGTCTCGCTTTCCTGATCCAGGGCGCCTTCGCAGAATGGTCCGCAAGCGCCCGACGCGCCTCCCTTTCAGGGGGAGGGTCCACCGCCTCCGGGAGGCCCAGGCCCAAAGGGCCCTTGGGGCCCCTGGCGATGACCCATCCCTCACGACTGACCCCCGGTCGGCGTCGCGCCTGGCCGCCCCGCGGATCGTCACCCCTCCGCAAAACCAGTGACCCCCGCCTGGGCCTTGGTCCGCAGCAGATCGACGAAACCGCCCACCTGGCCCCCCCCCACGTCGGGTTTGGCCCCCTTCAGCCGCTGGACCTGTTGGTAATCGGATACGCGCAGCAGATAGGCGCGGGCCAGGTCCGCGGGTGTCGCCCGGCTTCATCACATAATCGACGGTGGCCGGCCCCCGGCGGGTTTCGGCCGGC
>JADZMA010002051.1:0-13515 GCA_020796225.1 Arion vulgaris
CCCTTTTTTTCATCTCATACCTACATTTACTTTCTTCTCTTATACCTAATTTACTTTCCCCTTATACCTACATTTACTTTCTCCCTTATCCTACATTTACTTTCTCATCTAATTCTACATTTACTTTCTCCTCTTATTTCTACATTTACTTTCTCATCTAATCCCACATTTACTTTCTCCTCTTATGCCTACATTTATTTCTCATTTATACCTACATTTACTTTCTCCTCATGCTACATTTACTTTCCCCTCATGCCTACATTTACTTTCTCCTCGTATCCTACATTTACTTTCTCCTCATGTCTACATTTACTTTATCATTTATACCTACATTTACTTTCTCCTCTATGCCTACATTTACTTTCTCATCTAATGCTACATTTATTTTCTCCTCTCATACCTACATTTACTTTCTCGTTATACCTACATTTACTTTCTCCTCGTATGCCTACATTTACTTTCTCATGTTATACCTATACTAGCAGTTTACCCGTTCTTCGCATGTAATTTATTTTGAAATCTTGTGTAAAGTCCCTTAAAGAAACATGCCATGTTGCTTCAAAATCAGTTTTTTCCCCAATTAAAAACAACACGTTTCTCTCCATGCATCAGCCAGTAAAACCTGATAAACAAATTTCCCCGTTCCCATGAAAGTTGACAAAATAGCAGTTTAAAGTGTCCATCATTTTGATTGCCATAAAACATGATACATGAATTTCTGGAAGTTTAAAAATAACAATTGTCAAAAATAATTATTCAGATTATTAAACTTATCGACGTGTTTAAAAAAAAAATAAACCCCAACGTGAATCGGGGCATGTCTACTGCTACCCAGGCGGGCACGTTATCATATATCCTAGAAATATTTATGAATAGATGTGTTTAAAAAATCTTGTTATAATAATACCCGTTATCATGCATTTTTGCCACGGTTGAGCAAATTTCTTTGTCAAATTTGTATGTATTTTTGGGACTTTCGTCACTTTTTGTATTGTTTTTGATAAAGGCCTTGTTGGTCGAAAGTTGAGTTATTGTCATTTTTTTTAAAATTTTTGAAAACTACTGTATTTTTTTGGTTGCGTTTGCCGAAAGTAAAACTGATCATGTGACGGGTAACTTGTAAAAACAGGGAAAAGACATTTTCGGTAATTTCTATGAAAGGACCATGTACGTTGTTGGAATATTAATAGAAACGTAAACAATCTGTTTTTCTTTTCCCCCTTTCGTATCCAGAAAGCCATCCTTGCAAATTCAATTTTGAGTTTAGTTTTAAACTTTGAAAAATTTTTCTTCTTTTTCTTTTTTTGGGGGTTTGGGGTCGGGGGTTGTGAAATTTTTTGGTGGGATCGTCCGCCCCGGACCCCCCCTCGTTGTAAAACCTGCCCCAGCTCGGCATGTGGCTCCTGTAGCTGTAAACATGCGACGGCCACGCCCGGGCCGGCGGCAGGCCGGCTAAACCGGCGCGGGAAAGTCGGTACAAAACCAAATCGGTGAATCGGGGCCCTATCCGAGGAAGCGGATCGGGGGGAATGTGGGGAAAAACTTCTCTGGTTCCGGAAAAAAGGGGTCGCCGCCGCTGGAGCGTTTGACCCCGGCCACCCCGAAACCCGGGCATCCCCCCAAAACCTTCCACCTCTCATTTTTCCCTGCCACGGGAACAGAAAATTCGCGAGAAGGAGATCGGCCCCAACTTTTTTCCCCTTTTAAACCCATGGGGGTCACTTTTCATCCATCCAAAAACATACATCACACACCAAGTCCTGTGGCGATGGGCGACGACGGCGGCAGGCGGGGGTAGGGCACCCAAAGCCCAAACCTGCAAAACGACTCGGGCCCATTGGTCTTCTTCTACTGATCGGGCAGCATGGATTCGGACCCCCTTGAGCGGCTGAGCAGTCCTTCTAGGAAAGCTCTGCTCACCTGAAGGGATGATGAAGGGGCTAGAAATTGCCCAAACATTGCCTGTTCCAAAACTACCAGTTTACCACGGCGGGGGCCCCTACCCTGGGTCAAAAAAAAGGAAAAGACAAAAGAAAGGAAAGATCCTTTCCACTCATTTTAGGAAATGGAACTGCACCTGTTGCAGAAAAAAAACAGAAAGACCAGAAACCTGCCTGATTGGAAGAAATTAGCCAGAACAACATTGACATAGCTGCATTGGGGGCTCGACTCCGGGCGAGGCCAATTGTGGAGGTTTTTGCAGGCTATACATTCTACTGGAGGGTAGACTTTCTGAAGAGGGAAGCAGGGTGGGTTTCGCTAAAAAAGGGAACTTGTTGGAAAGCGGGCCCGGCCCCCATTGGTCAAAACCTCTAATGACCATGATTCCATTCAGTATGGCAAGATGATCAGATCATTGTGCTTGCCCTCAAAACCCGAAGTTAAAGATAAGTTCTTCAAGAACGAGCAGTTTTGCATCAGCCCCAAGCAGAAAAACTATTATTTTTGGTGACTTTAATGCAAGGGTAGGCTCAGACAGCATCTCCTGGAATGGTAGTTTGGGAAAGTATGGTTTGGTCGCAGAAACGTAATGGCCCCTCCTGCTTCAGACCTGCACAGAGCACGAGCTTTCCAAATAAAATGTTTCGTTTCCTACCCGCAATCGGACACCCGGGATGCCCCCATCCCCCAACCTTATTGACTATTAATTTTAAAAAAAGATGGGTTTATTCAAATCTATTTTTTTAAAAATCTACCACTCTTATTGTTCAACTTATGCATATAAACCCCCGCCAGGCGCGGGAAGACAACTCAAAAAAAATTGGGTGTCATCAAACTCAAAATGCTAACATCGGAAAAAAGTTGGGGGAAAAACGGCTGTCTCTGTCAATTCGGCTGGAAAATCAAATTTGATACAAACGGGAAAACCCCTAAGAAATCTTATGACATGCTACGAGATCCCCCCAAAAAAAAATATAATGAGGCCGACGAAACTCTGTGGAAAAAAACAAATGATGACTGAAACAACCTTTATAATGCGCTTAAAAATGATCCTAAATGGTCATCAAGGAAAACCCATTTTAAAAACGCGCTGAACCATCATGAAAACCCCCAATGCGTGAATCATGGCGAGGAAAGGCAGAAGAGATTCAGAATTTTGCAGTAGACATGACCTGAAGAATTTTTATCATATTTAAAAGCAGCCATGGTCCAACATCCCCATCATCATTCCCTCTCCTTAGCTAAATGGAAAAAAACTGCTGACAGATGGGGAAACAATTTTTACGCTGGAGTAATTTCAGCAGCATATTAAATAAACCATCGTCTACAAATGACATTAAAACCGTCTACCCAAATCCCCATAAATAACGCTTTTAAAAACCCCAACCGATGGACAAAAAGGGGCCTGTTTTCGGAAGGCCCGGTGCGTTTTTTGGGATTAAAAAGAGGGGCAAATTTTTAAACCCCAAATTTTTTCCCCAAAAATGGCGAGTGAAATCCCCCCGTAAAAGATGTCCTTTTCCCACCTTAAACAAAAAGGGCAAAGTAACAATCATGGGGTTCTTTTTTCTTTGCGGGGAAAGATTTTCCCAGAATTTTTTAACCCCCTCAGCTATCAGACAGAGGGTCTTGCCTGAAAGCCAGTGTCGATTCCGTAAAGACGGGGGACCACAGACATGTTTTGCGGCAAGACAACTGAAAAAAAGCCGAAAAACATCGGACCTATAAAGCGTTCATCATTGCCCAAGGTTTTGATACGGTCAGTAAAAAGCCGGGAAGATCAGGGAAAATAGGCTGTACTAAAAAATTCATCATTTTGGCAGCGCCATGGGGATGCGTCAGAGTGCAGGCCCAAAGGGAGCTTAGAGCCTTTTCCCGTCCTGAATGGAGTCAAACGGTTTTATTCCCCAACTCTGTTTGCATTATTTTTCTGCCATGCTGACAGATGATTCAGCGATGGTAACATGGTTCAACGTAAAATATCGTACAGAGGGAAAAACTCTTCAATCGGAGACTTCATAAAAACAAAAGTAAAGTCTGATACCATCAGAATCTCCTATTTGCTGAAACGCCCTCACTGCCAACACTGGGCAGATCCCCAGACTAGCATGAACAGATTCCCCAAAGCCTGCCCCCTTTGGTCTTACCATCAATCCAGAAATTAAGTTTTAAAACCAACCCCGGGAAAAGTTTTCCCCCGACAAAATATTAAAACAAGGGCAAAAAACTAAAATTTGGGGACATTTTATTATTTTGGGAAGCAACTGTCCCAAAATGTCACCATAGATGATGAAAAAAAAGGAATATCTAAAGTAGCACACCTTTGGCAGACTTAAAATGTCGGGACAGATGTGGTGCCCAAAAAACTGGGTTTTCGGGGGCTTCGTACCCCCATCCTTCTTCCCCATAAAACTTGGACTGTATATCAGAACACCAAGGGAAGCTAAACCATTCACACAGTCTGCCTTGGGAAAAATAATGAACATCAAAGGGCGGGATATGATCCCAAAACAGAGGCCCCAAAAGTTCTCTCCACTCTACACAATCTTATGCATCCCAATAAATGGCAGACATGTACTAATCCCGTTCAAAACCCCAAACGATTCTTTTTGGTGAGCTGCAAAGTAAAAAGCCAGGGGAGGGTTCAGGTTTTAAAGAATGAGGGGAATTTTTTTTGACCGGAATGCTCAAACGATCGCCTCCCCTTCTTCGACATGGTTCCTGGGCCCTGCGGGGTGATAGAACAGCACATGAAGAAAAGATCAAAACAGAAGGCAGTAAAATTTCCCCAAAATTCAGTATCCCTTACCCACTGTACACAAAATTTTTCAAGCCCTATGGCTCATAGTCATCTACGCCCACAGACAAACTAGCCAACTACATTCCTTGGAAAAAAATTTGGGTCATCATCACCCGTGATGATCTTTCTGTTTTTATACCTAATTTTTTCATATAAAACTTCGACCTTTTTTATTTCTTTTTTTCATTCCCTTTTTTTTCTTAAATTTTGTATTTCATCTTTTTACCTGTCAACTTTAACAGACATTTTCAACAAACTTTTTCCCCCTCTTTTTTGATCCCTGAAATTGTTTAAATGTTTCATTCCTTTCATTTTCAAAATCCATTTTCTTTCTCTTTCTTTTCCCCCTTTCCCCTTTCCCCGCGGTTAAAAACAGTCCTGTCTTGCAGTTATGTCGGTCTTGGCAATGTATGTCTATCTATCGCCATCGTCTCTTATTTGGGTTTTTTCTCTATTGGTATCTGTTTGCTCTTTTCTGAGTTCCTCGTTCGAACTTCATACCATCTCAGTCCTTCTTTCTAGGTCCTTTAGGTCTTAGTTTTCTGGTGTTATAATCTCATCTAATACTTTCAAATCTTTCTCATCAAAAAAATATAGATACCATTGTATGAACGTAATTTTTTAAAACAATACCTTTAAAATTTTTTTAAAAAAATCATATCACCTGATACCAAATCCCTATCCGTAAAAAACAATATGTCTTTATCTTGCTGTTTCCATATTATTATAAATGTTCAACTCTGTCATTTAAATTTTTTGATAATTATGTATTTTCACGATCGAAAACAACCAATTTGAAACCCTAATTGATTTGTAAAATTATTGAATTTTCCCAACTTGTAAAAAAACACAAAACTTAATGGACAGTTGAACCATTCTTCCTAACATTCTCAGTGAAAATGATTACGTTTTTTTCAGGGGTGTCTCCGTGAGGTGGATGTAAAATGTCTTCTTCGTACAAAGTACTGTTGTTCCATTTTAGCTGCAAATACTTTTCATAATCGACAATGTGATATAGAAGAATGAGTTCTCCGGTTCGACAATGTGATATAGAAGAATGAGTTGCACTTGATGCTCTGTTCCAGTATGATACGTAGCGTTGATATTTGATCGGTTTTGTCTAAATCCCGCATGTTCATCTCTCAGTTCTGTATCTGTAGCTTTTCCAGGTTCCTAGGATGTTTTATTAGACATGGCATTATTCCCCTACAGTTCGAACATTTTTGGAGATACATTTTTTTAAGTTTGACATATAGCCCCTCTCCAGTCTTTGGATTTCTTCCCTCTCCCCCAAATTTTTTTGCAAGCCATTTTCATGTCTGTTGAATCCATCATTTACCAGTATGACATCTTTGAGTCCATCATTTACCAAAGACATCTGTTGAGATGCCATCATTTACCAGTATGACCCCTGGGACTTAGCTTTATTTTCGGTTGACAGATATGTTTCTTTTTTCCCTTTTCCTAAAAAAAAGCTAGATTGTTTGTGTTTGGATCTATGTCTGGGTTTTTGGGGGCTTCTGTTTGTGGTCTTGGGAAATGTTATGCCCTATCGCATCTGTTCTTATATTACCCAAAATTTGTCCTTAAATTTTTTTATTTTTGTTTGGTATTTTGCTCTTTCCTTTTTTTTCAATAAAACTTTCATGTTACTCATATATGTCGGGGTGGTGCTTTCTAGTCAGGTCTATATATACTTTGTTTATCCGCTTTTATCAATCTCTTTTTGGTTTTTTTCATTTCTCTTGTGTGGGCCCCTTTTTATCTTTTTTGTCTAATGATCAAATTTATTTTTCCCAGGGGAAACGTTTCATATCTTTATAGGTACATTACGACCTCATGGACTCAGCCCTACATTCCTTGCTTCTTGTACTTCCTAATCTCGTATATTATGTGTATGTGTAATGTTCAATGTATTTATTTTTATATATATTTGGGAAAATTTTTTTTCTTTTTTCACTTTGTTTTGGGGATTTAATTGTTATTCGTTTTAGTCACATATTTTTTTTAGGCCATTCGGAATTTTTTTCTTTTCTAAATGTTCTTGCCGTGTAAGAAATGAAGAAAATTTTCTTCTTTATCCTTTTCTTGATGAAGGGGTTTTTAAAGTTTTGGAATTTTTTTTTTTTGTTTTTTAATTTATTTTTTTTTAGTATTTCTTTTTGTTAATGTTTTCACAGTTTTTTCTTGTTGTTGTAGTTTTTTTGGGTTAATTCTTTTTAAAGGGGACCTCCATTCTAGTCCCGCTTCTTTTAAACCAACAAAGGGTAAAAAATGGGGGACATTTAAACCCCTTAACTTTGACCAGTAAAATGGAATATAAAACAAAAAGCTGGTGGGAAACAAAGGGAAAGAAAAAAAAAAAGCGAAAGGGAAAAGGGCTGCAGGTGGCATGGATGGAACATTTGAAGGTCGACTGGGCATTGCAAAACAGGGAATGTTTTTAAACCGCGGGGAAAAAAGGGTAAGGGGGCCTGGGGAATTGGGCAAAAGTTTGGACTGATATTAAAAGGAAGGCAATATGTGGAAAGAAATTTAGGGGAAAAAAGAGAGATAAAAGAGGGAGGGGGGAGAGAGAGGGAGTGACTGCGAGGTTTGTTGAAATTTTGCTGTTTAGGTTGAAAATGAAGAAAAGAAAAAAAGAAGACTTATATATTGGGTGTTTGCCATCCCACATGAAAAATAAATTTTACAAAAAAACAAGCAATTTAAAACCATTTTGAAACAGAACGTTCTTAGATATTATTTTTTCTCGTTACTAACCAATAGCATCATTGATAGTCTGTCTGTCAAACAAGCCGATTTTTTTATTCTCTTTGAGTTTCATTGGGGAAAAATTCGTACTAGAAGGCAGGGCTATTAGTTTATTTATGTTCATCTTGTGATATCAGGGTTGAAGAATTATTTTTTTTTGTCAAAATTGCTTTATAGAGTAAATTTCAGCTTTTTTTAGATATCTTCAGATTATACAAGCAAAGTTAGAGGTTTTATTATCCCTTGGGGTATGCCACAATAAAGGAATATTTACAATCCATTCAAGTAAATCATTAAGGATCATATATCCATTCGAAAACCCAAAGGGAGGGAAAATATATATTCAGGAAGGCCATCAAGGTAAGGGAACATATCCATTAGAGAAGGTCACAAGGGAAAATTAAAATTTTCCCCCCCGTACCGTTATACTTTCCAGGGTTAAGTAACTTCTCCATACCGCTCTATCCGGGGCCCGTCAAAATCATCCATAGAACTGAAACCGATACCTTTGCCCCTTCAGCAAAGTTCCAGGGTCTCCTTTTGTCCCCTTTTCTTGAACCCCTTTTATTCCCATTCCCTGCCTGCTTTTATATTCGCTGATCTTTCTCCTCAAGGGGGCCAATATATTCTATCTTTCTTTTTTATAAAGTTTCACTAGTGGTTGACCAGACATGTCTCCCGATTTCATCACTTCTAATTCTTCCCTTTTATATTCATTATTTTTCTGAATCTATTTTTAATTGCATTCAACTTTCTTTCTATATCTTTAGTCATTTTTCCAAAAACCCCTTTTGGGATATTTAGGATTGATACAACATTTGAATTCAAAATTGAATTTGTTTTTTAAAACTATATAATTTGCAGTTCAATATTTTTTTTAGACTTTTAAAAACTGATGTTGCTTTGCCAATTTGTATCATAATTTCTTTTTTAAATTTCCCGTCAATAAAATTGCACCAAATGGGTGAACTGTTTATTTTTATCATTTTAGATTCCGGGGGATATCTGCATTCTTACATGGGTTATTCATTATATTTTTTTTTAAAAACATCCAGCCCAACTTTGATGCTATAGATGACAAGTTTTGTTTTTTTTTATATTTTGGGTTTTTTTTTAAAAAACAATATCATCTCAAAACCCAAATTTTATTGACTATTTTTTTTTTCCCCCACCTTTCAGTTTCGCCCCCTTTTCCCCCCCGTCAATCCCAAAAAAAGGGGAATAAATACATTCTTTCCTTTAACCCATAACCGTGTGCCCACCATACCCAAACTCACTTTTAAATTTATGGGCTCTTAAAATTTTATTTTTTTTTCTGCCTGCATCTAAAAATATTCCAAAATTTTTAAACTTAAAAGGTTTTTAAAATCTAAAATTTGGTAAGTTGGTTCTCATTTTTTTAAATTGTCTGGAATTTTTGCAACATTCTAGGTTAAAAACCCAGCTTTTCTTCCCCCAGGTTTTGTCCACCCCCTTTGATTTTTTAAAATGATTTTGCATCAAAAAAAAAGGAAATTTTTTAAAATCCTTCTGTTCCCGTCAAGGTGGGTATCATCTTTCAGGCGTACAGGACGAGATGTTTTTAAAATTTGAGAAAGGGAAAAAATCGGACAAAAAAAAGGTAAATAATCTAATGTCTTTTCATATCTCAAATATACCGATCTTTAAACTCTTATATTTTTAATATTTTTTATATTTGAAGACAATAATAGTGTGAGAGGTTGGTGAAAAAAAAGTTTTTTTTTGTGCTGGCATTGGGTGGGGGAAATGAGCCCCCTGAAAAAAAGCTAAAGGGGCAATGGACCAGGCTGATAGTAAAAATTCCTAAAGGAGATAGCCCTGTACATATAAAAAAATAGTAGGAAACTTCCCAACAACTGGAATTCCCTCCCAAATTTGTATAACAAAAAATTACTGGTAGCTAAAGAAAAGTAAATCGGTTAAAATAAACAAGGGTCCGGTGTGTTAATCCCCCAAAAGGAGACATAATGGTGGGGACGGATTTGTGGACTTTTGTTGGGCGTGCAGGGATGATCTGACGATAAAAAAAAAAGTTTTATAGTTCCCAGTTTTTTCAGAACGTTTTTTAAAATGTATTTTCATTGACTAAAAATATTAAATTTTATGTACAAAGGGGACGGACAGCGAATTGGGGGTGCATCTGCATCTTAACCCTGGGCAGATTCGATTCCGGTGGGGGAGGATATTTTTCCGCAGCTCCCCAAATCGTCAGTCTCAACTGTGTACCAGCAAAAAACTGGGAAGTAAAGGTGGGGAACATTAACCATCATGTACCACTGGTAAAAAAAATCAAACATAACACTATATTCCCCCCATGCCAGTAAAAATTCGTACCAGTAAAAATTACAGTATACCAGTCTCTAACTAAATGTACAATGAACACCCCCTACCTGATTCAACAAACGAAACTTTAATACCTGATTCAACAAACGAAAACACCAAAAAAATAACTCCACTCACATACATCAATACACACCCAAAAAACCCAACACAAAAGAACAAACACCCGTCCGATTAAAGAACAAATTAAAAACATCTTTTGTAATTGAAACCCCCACATAATCATTATTCATAAACATAATGCACAATAATACAATATAAATCAATCAAATTTCGACATAAATCAACTTATTGAACATTGCCAAATTTAAACCCAATAATAGTCCCTTTAAATTAATCTCCTGGGGGTATCCTTTTTTCCTTCGTGGTACCGGGGAGCCCTCAAAACAACAAATTTGGTCTTGCAGAACTTTTAGGACCACCGGGCCCAAACAGAAAAATTCATGACGACATAAAACAGTGACGACGATTTCAGTCTTGGGGGGAATATATAACACCCCCGGATGCCAAAAAAATGAAAGGTTTTTCAAACCAAAAGACAGTGACTCACGACGTTTTCAGTCTTGTGAAAAATAACATCACCAGATCCCAAAAACAGTAGAATAACAACATCACACAGATGCCTATACAGTAGATAACGACGTTTTTCAATCAAAAAAACCTCCCGACCGTCTTGTCACTTTTCCCAAATTTTTATGCCCTTTTATTGTCCGGGTTCCGGGCCCCAATCATAAATCGACCAATCAACAGTCCTGTTTTGCTGTACAGTCCCAGACTCCCAAAGTACAATCCGACTAAAAAATAATTCCTCCCCTTTCTGTTATTCGTTACATAGGGCCTGCAAGTAACCCCTTTCCTTCGCTCTATCCGGGGAAATCCTCAACTTTCCCCCAAGGAACTGGGGACCGATATTTCCGCCTTCTCAGCAAAGGTTCTTTCCCGGGTCTCCTTTTCGACCCTCTTTTTTGAACACTTCATCCCCCTTCAATGCCTGCTTTGATATTCCACATTTTGACTCCCCTGAATCAAAAAACAAAAAAAAAAAGTTCTTCACAACTCAGGTAACTCTTAACTGGTGGGCTGTAATCAACTATCATCACCCCAAAACCAAATCACAAAAAAGGGGAAACAATCAAAAGGGGAAAAAACAACTAAAATATAATCAGGAATTTTCCCCCATCCCCAGGAACAAATAATACTGTTACATTCCTCCTGTCTTTCCTTTTTCCCCCAAAACTTCTCATAAAAAAATGTCCCCAACCCAAAATCTCAAATCAAAATTTTTAGATATGGCAGAGATAAGCAATCCTTTCATCCACTTTTAAAAAACAACATTCGTCCCTCATCACATTTATACTTTTCTATTTGATAGAACGCATTTGTTTCAAAATGGACAGTCATCATAGAAGTATAAAAACCCAAATTTTTAGGGCATAAACCATAAAAAAAAAGCCCCGAAAACCATGGGTGGTTAAAAAGGGGTTTAAGGTGTCACTGTGATTTAAAACTGGTCCACTGGGCAAACTACTTTATCGCCCCTCAACAAAAGAATGGTATTCAAACTTTTTGTGGAAAAAGAAAAAAACAATTAACTTCAAACAACAAGCTTTCATACAGGCGCAAAAAAGTCAAGGGGGCAGCTGACTTGTTTCCATCAATAGATGATGTTTCTAAAAAAAAAAAAAGGATTCCTATGCAGACAATTTCTGAATTCTGGCCCCCGTTAAAGCATCCAATTTTCCTTGCTTTTAAATTTTTCGGTTTCCCCCTGCAAACAAAGGGCTTTCGCGGGGATGCCCATCATGTTTTAAGCCCACCAATCAACCATTTTGTTTGGCCCTAACCTTGAAATGTCCCGGGATTATTCTTTTCTTTCTCTCCTTTTTTTCCCGGAAAAAAATACCTAGAGGGTATTTAAATATTTTTATTTCTTCAATGAATCTTTTGGGAAAAACAATTTTTCAAAGCATTTGTAATCCCCTCTTCCGCTCTGCAAAAGATGAAATTTAAGCTCTTACTTTCTGATCTCTCTCTTCCTTAATTCTCTTTTCAGTTCATCAATGCGGTTAACTAGACCATACATTCCACCAAGATGTTCCTTTCTCTCCCTTAGTAACATCTGTACCTGCCTTTTCAACACTGATGTCTCTTCCTTACTGTTTACTTCAACACTACATGCTCCTTGTATCTCTTCATATTCTATATTTGTCAACTCATTTATCTCCTCGTGTAGCTTATCTATTAACTCATCTCGTTCGCCTTTGTCTACCTGTAACCTCTCTAGTTCTTCTCGTTTTTCTTTACCTTCTCTCTGTACATTTTTTATAGTCTTCTTTAATCCTGCAGTCTCCTTTTTTCTTTCTTCATCTTGAAATTACTATCTCTATCTTCCTTAATTCTCCTTACATCCATACTTACATCCTCCCATATCGCTACATCTTTAACTTCCCTTTTTGTTTCATGTCTATCCTCACAAACTCTCCATACACCCTCACTTTCATCCTCTCCTACAGCTATGTCTTTAAATTCTTTCTTGGCTTGATATCTATCCTCCCTACTTCTCCAGTCACTCTCACTTTCATCCTCTCCTACCGCTATATCTCTAAATTCCCTATTAGCTCTATTGTCCCTACCCTGCTTACATATCTGACTATCAGTCCTTAGTACCTCGTTATGTCGTCTCGACACTCTAGTTCCCTCGGCTGGCCGCTTCAGCTTCCCTCACCCATCATTCCTGCCATAGCTCTTCTAGTAGATGCATGAATACCTAATGCATACAACTTCTTGTGTCCTCATAGTCATTTTCTCTGGTCTTCCTGTATCTTATTTCTAGCCATTTCATGGGAACCCATCCTCCAAAAATCTCTCACTGGGACAGTTTCTAACAATATGTCCTATTTTCTTACACCTAAAACATTTCTTGTTGTTATAATAAGGTCTATATCTATCTCTTATAAATGCACAATATTTCGGTTCTTGAAATTTTCTATCTCTACTGGGACACATTTTAGTTAAATGCCCTACGCCCTGACAGGCGTAACATGTTGAGCCTTTCTTGAGGTGTCTTCCGTTACTCTCCCAAAACCCCTCCTGTCTATTTATCACGCGCCATGGACAGTTTCTGACGAGATGCTCCGCTTCAACACCCTATAACAACAAAATTCCACAGTGTAGGACCTATGTCCCAACATACCACAAGAAAACATTTCTTTACGAACATGAACATTATCTGTTAATTCATCTATACCCTCATCAGTTATTTCAACCTTATCTGACACTCTGGACAAACATGTCCTTCCCCGAACATGAATATTATCTGTTAACTCCACTATACCCTCGTCAGTTATTTCAACTTTATCTGACTCACTCTCATCTAATCGATTGTCCTGCTGACATTCTCCTCAGCAATTACGTTTTCAACTCACTCATTTCCACTGTCGATTCAATCTATACTTTCCGGTAACCAAGTTTTCCACAGCATTATTCACTCTTTTTTCATACCCTTCTTTGATAGGTTCTATGAAGTTTTGAAGAGCACTCCTAACCAGGCCCAGGTCTACCCCAATATCTTTAACACTTCCCCACCACTTCAGCTTGGTATCTAGACAATCTGCAGTTTGAAAACCTCCTTCTCTCATCGTTTCCAGTCGATGCTGAGA